>CM076577.1:1375701256-1375971820 GCA_034641835.2 Pinus albicaulis
TCAGTTTTCATTCTAATTTGATGATATCCTGAACAATAATTCAGCTTGGTGAAGTAAATTTCTCCATGTAATTCATCCAACAATTCATCAATGAAAAGAATGGGGAATTTGTATTTAATAGTGATCTTGTTGAGCTCTCTATAATTCGAACACATATGCCACGATCCATACTTCTTGTGCACCAATACTACTAGAGAAAAGAACTTTTACCAAGTTGAATTATACCAACCTCTAGAATTTATGCAACCATACATTCAATTTCACTCTTTTGGGCATATGGATATATGTAAGGTGTGATGTTTGGAGTAAAATTTACTTGAATAAAATTAATAGCATGATCATGATCGTGAATAGGTGGGAGGCCTTTGGGATTCTCAAATAACTTGGAATAATTGTCCAAGACTTTTTGGACATCTGGAGAAATAGATGATTTCGATGTTTGAAACTCTAGTGAGCATAATTGTACAATTACGCCCTATTTTTCTTTATTTAGAATCTTTTTCATGCCATTAGAGTCTATTATCTTTCCTAGTTTCCCTATGGTACCCCTTAATTCAACTTCATTTATTCACAAAAAAATTCAAGAAAAGTTCCTAAAAATTAAAAGCCATTGTCCCCAAATATTGTAACCATTGGACTCCTAGTACAACATCAACATCACCCATTGGAATGGAAAGAATTGGAATATTCAATACATATTTCCCCATGATTAGCTTAATATTATGGCACTTTCTAGAGAAATTTATAGTTCCTCCATTTTCAACCATCACTTGACACTGTGATGCTGGATATAGGGAGAAATTCAATTCCTTGTTTATCTTACAATGAATAAAATTATGGGTACTACCTGAATCAATCAACACTATTATCTTTTTATTATTGATATATCTTTCTATATTGAGAGTTTGAGGAGTTGTAATTCCTGCCAATGCATTAAAATATATGGCCAATTTCATTTCTTCTTTCTTCAGGGTTGGTTCCTAGTGTATATCCTTTTCTTTTTATGTTTCTTGTTCCATTTCTTCCTCCTCTTCACAATCTATGTAGAATAATTTCATCTCAACACCATTATTCCCTTTAGTGTATTTTCTATCACAACTATAACAAGTCCCTTATGATTTTTTTTCATCCAATTGTTTTGACATCAAACTTGTAGGTTGTGAAAGGATAGGAGCAACAACACTTCCATCTTTATAGTTGTGAGTGGTATACTTTCTTGTTTCCATAATTTTTCTTTCCACTTTTCTTGCCACCCTGAATGCCTTCTCCAATGAATCAATTTCTCAAAGGAAAACCTCATGTTGGATGTTATCCTTCAAATTCCTTACGAAGACACCAATCATATGCTTCTCTGGAATACAAATTACCCTTATATTCAATTTTTGGAAGTCCTCGATGTGCTCCGCCATTGAACCCTTTTCTTTGAGATTTATTAGTTGGCTAAAGAAGGTGTTTCTATTTGTATCCTCGTAATCTGTTATCATTTCCTCTGTAAAAATTGACCAAGTGACAAGTGGTTTACGAGAACAAATTCATCGAAACCATACAAACTGATAGGGTTCTAAATATAAATATGCAACATGTACCTTTTATGTGTGTTGCACATCATGGAGATCAAAATATTTCTCCATCTGTAGTATCCATGTTACAAGATTGTTTCCATCAAACTTCCTCATATCTATCTTTGGAGTGTGGTGGGTTTTAAATCCAAAATTGGAGTCTCTAAAATCATATATAATATTCATTTTATTCTCGTCATCAGTTTCATGGAATACCTTTTCACCATTAGGAAGAATTTCTTGTAGTAACTTTGTCAAACCTTCCTTCAAACCTTCCATGTATTCTTTTATTTATGCTTTAAACCATTCGTGTCGCATTATATTTCTCCTTTTAAACCATCCATATCGCCTTTTGAGCCATCCATGTCCCCTTTTAAGCCATCCATGCCCCCTTTTATTTTATCTTTTGTTTCTCTTTGTGAGAGCGAAAATTTATTGCACTTGGTCCCGTAATTTTGATATATCATGTTGCAATTCTTCCTCTTCATGAGTCATAGTAGAGATTTTTGAGGGCCTAATGGGTGTAGAATTTTTTTTTTGGGAGGAATTTTAGAACCAAATAATGATATCTATGCTTCATTATGCCTTTTTAATCACTTCAAACTAATTTTCAAATAAAAGTTATGGAAAATTTAAAACAATACACACCTTTTTTCTTGCTTTTTAAGAGCTCGATATTGAAGCATTTCAGATCTCCAATGTATGAAAATTAATCTTATGGTAACCTATGAGTCATATTTCCAACCCCACAAGTCAGATCAATTTTATATTCTTCAATAAAAAGTTATACCCAATCTCCCACAATGACTTGATTATAGACTGGTTTAGGAGAGCGAACTTGTATGGATTGCCATGTGTCCCTGTTTCAACCTTCAACCCTGAAAATGATACATGAAAAATATATTCCATGCAATTTTATTCACTTTTTACAAACTTCAAATACGATGCTCGAAGAGAAATTTATGACGATTTTCCCTAGGTCACTTGTTCAAGATTGAATTCTGGAGCCTGCAAAAATCCTAACTTCCTCAGATCATATCTTTGAAAATATATCAAACCAAGATCTAAAATTCTTACAAATCATTCACCAATATTTTGGCTCTAGGTGGTTGAAATTTCAACTTTTGAATCCTCGTAGAAAAAAAATTATACCAAAAATTCCATGATTTTCTATTTGAAGAAGTGAAACCTTAGAATCCAAAGCTCTGATACCAAATGTTATGCAACTAGCTCAAAAAATATAAGAAAATATAGAATGACTTAGAAATTATCCACTTTGAGGGCGAAACCTCCTTTACATTACATAAATGAACAATTCTTTGATGATACAAATGATAATCCCTCCTTAGTATATATAGGAGTCTAAGGGGTCACAATATAATCAAAGCCTACATAACAACAATAATGTAAGGGCACAACAATAACAATAGGGGGATACACTAACAATAACAATAAGGAGAATACACTAGTATTATAGGGACCTAAAATTCAAATTATCTTGCCAATATTATTAACTTTAAATGAAAAATAACAATTCCTAAACTCACAAAAAATATTCAACACCTCTACAAGACTACCTTTACTAACATAAACACACCTTGAAATTATCACATTTATAAAATTTAAGGTACAAATGAAATTAAAGATAAAAGAAAATTTTCTTATAATATAAAATATCAATTTTATTAATAATTTATTATTATTATTATTAACTAATTTACCAAAACCTTTATCACATTGTTTATAAATATACAAACATTTTTACATTCAAATATATAAATAATAGATTATCAAATTATACCTATGAGGTGTAGATTAATTGGTTTGTGTGAGGTTTATTTTCCACTAGGTCTCAGGTCTAAACCTCATGGAAAGAGGTTGGGGATGGAAACCACCTTTAGGAAAATTAAAACTATCTAAGATCGTCAAGCTCAAGAACAATCCTAGTAATAACATCCCTTTGGTAGATAGGAGGGAACAAAATTGAAATCGTCATTACCCTTCAAGAGATTTCTAACCTATCACAAAGAGGCATAAAATGGAAATGAAAATTAATATTAAAAAACACTTGTCAATATTGAAATGGACATTTTACTTTTTTCATTTGAAGAGTAAAAGAATTCCCCATAAGATTTTGTAAGTGTCATTATATTTATTTTTATGAGTGTTTTTTTTAATCATTAATAATTTTTACTTAAAAAAATAATAATGTTTAGATTTTTTTCACAATTAAAAAAAAATAATGTTTAGATTTTCTCAATTTGAAAAAAAAAATTATTATAAATTTTATATTAAACAACCTTCTTTTTATGGAGTGTTTTTGGATATATTGGTTATTTATTGTAGATATTGCTTATTTATTGAAGCTACAATTGAATAATGGGAATTCATGATTTTGGCATGGGTGAATTCTTTTCATGTTACTCATAGAGGAGTAGGTGCAAATTGAAATAGAATTAACATTTATGAACCATTCTTTTGCTACTTGGATTTACCAAATATCAAGTTCTGCACTGATATGGATTTCTTCTGCATAATGAAAATTGATTTTAGAATATGTTTTTAACTTGATTCATTTCATTTTATAAATCTAAGCATGATTTTTTACAAAATGAAAATATCCAACAACTTATTTTAAGAATTTGATTATATTAAATTTAGATTAAAATGTAAGTAAATTATAATTTGTGGGAAGTTTAATTTATTTTTTAAGAGTATGTGAATTATAATTTTTAAGTAATTTTATTTAATTTTTAATTTCATTACTTATTGTTACACCATTTTTTGGTCATCTAACCTATTATCATTAGATGGACCCAAGTACACCATGTAAGACCAATTTTACCCTAAGTAAAATTGCTTTCACTATGTAAAATAACTTAATAAACCACATTTATTAGGTTGTTTATGGTCTAGACAGGAAACCCCAAAAGGAAATATTAAACAAACCTATTTTGTTTGATTTTTCTCATGGAATAATTAATTAAACCATAATTTAATTATTATTCCTAGTCATGTTTAACCCAAAACAAAGAAATTAATTAGATAAACCTTTATTTATCTTATTATTTTCTAGGAATAATTATTTAAATCTTATTTAGATAATATTCCTTGTTAAATGGGACGCGATGGCATCTAGGGTTTATCATGTTTCAAGCTTCCATGCCGCCGACCTGTACTCGCTTTGCGCTGATCGATCAAGCAGCTTTGGATTTCTGGATTCTACCATCAATGTTGAACTGCATGCATTCCATTCCCCTCTGGGTGCTCACCACCCTCTAAACCGCTCCGCTCTAGACAGCAGCGTAGACAGAACTCGGCCCCCTGCTGCGGTGTTTCGTTTCAGCCGCCCCCTTCAGATAAAAGAGGCAAGGCCTAAGGACGGAACTGCTGAAAATAATCCATCTTCTCCTCAGGCTACGGCTCTTGGGAAGAAAGATTATGCTCTGAAAATCAGCTCAATCCCTTTCAATCCGCTTCAGCCTTCCCAGAACCGCCGATACTCTGTCTTTCATTTTCAGAATTCCTGGAGCTACCTGGATCTGCCTGGAGCGCGCCCCTGGGAGCTCTTTTGGGTGGTAAGAACTGATAAACCCAATGACCATTGGACTCTCACCACTTATTCTCACCAGCCCAAGCTACAAGTTCAGGAAAAGGTGGATCACCATAGTACCAGCTTCCTCTCGTCTCAGATTTGCAGAGGAAAGCAGAAGTCTGATCACTCTGCCTCGTTTCAGATCCAGATCTTACTCCTTTCTGGCAAAACTCTGCTACAATGGGTGAGCTCTTCGGATCTAGTGCAGGACCTCAAGCAAAGCCTGCAATATAAGCTGGGGATTCCCTATGCTTCTCAGTGACTCCTCCACGAAGGTAAACAACTTGAAGATCTTTACCCCCTTTCTTTTTACGGCATTAAGAGAAATGCTTCCATCATTTTTACCCTTCGTTTGCGAGGGGGAGATGTTGGACAGTCATCTACAGCTGTGGATTTTTCATACAAATATGTTGTCCATGCTCAGATACCTAAGAAAACAGCTCCACCAGCTCAGGCTCCAAAACCCTTTTTGGTGGACAAACTGGAGGAAACCCCCACCGTTGAAATAATGCATCCAACGCTGGATGAGCAAATACAAAAGTTTGCAGAGCATGCCATTATTTGCAGGTTTAATGGGCTATGGCCACGCACAGCAGACCTATACCAATGGATTCACTCTAACTGGACAAACAATTGCAAGGTTCTACTCTGCTCAAAGGGTTTCTTCATTGTAGTGTTTGCTTTCAGTGAGGACTACCAAAAAGCATTAACTGAAAGCCCATGGTGTTGGAGCTCAGCAGGGTTATTCCTCACCCCCTGGTTCCCAGATTTCGATCCCTCTACAGCAGTCATCACCAAGCTTCCCATCTGGGTCAGACTTCCTAATCTCCCGGCGCATCTATGGCACTTTGTTGTATTCCAAGGGATCGGCAATACTCTAGGCCGCTTTCTGGCTACAGCCCCTCTAGAGGGGAAAAGGGCATATACACCTTCGCCAGAATCTGTGCAGAAATAGACATGAGCAAAGGTCTACCTGATCAGATTAACCTCAAAATTGGAGACTTCCATTGGACTCAGACCCTGGATTACGAGAACACAGCCTTCCGATGCCGGAATTGCCATCACACAGGGCACCTTCAGAGCTCTTGTCCCTCGATGCCTGCCCAAAAGAAGAAAGCCAATCTTAAGCCGAAATCCAAAAGCTGGAAACCTCATGATCCTCCCCCCATGGATGATTTTGATTTCAGCTCAGATGAAGAGGAAGGGGATGCGGAAGGAATGGACGCAAAGCCGGCACAGGATCTGCCTTCGGCTTGTCCTGAGGATTCTAATGTTCCACCAAACTCACAGAAAAGAACTCATGAGTCCTCTCCCTCGGATTCAGACAAGGAGACCTCTCCGTCAGCCCCGCTCAGTTTGCAAATCATGCCAGCTCAACAGAATCATCTTGGCTGGGTCAAAGTTGGTAAAAAGAAAGGAAAAAAATGTCGAATAGTTGATTCTACCCACGCTCGGTAGATTCCCTTGTTCAACTCTTGTTTCTCTATTTTTGTTACTTCTTGCTTACCACTGCTCTCTTTTTGTTCTCACTTAGGGGCCGAGGTGGATAGTTTATCCTTTCCGGCTGCCCATTCTCTTGCTTCTCCTGGTTGTAATTTCATATTGTACCATACGTTCTCTTAATAGAAATAGTTTTACGGAGAAAAAAAAAATATTCCTTGTTAAATATGACCAAATCACCCACAAATAATTAAATAAATCATTATTTATTTGATTATCCTTCAACCACTTCCTTAAAAAGATAAATAAATCATTTATTTATTTATTATTGACAAATAAATGGATTTGACCCAAGTCAAATACTTTTTCCCTCCAACAAATATAATAAAATATTCCATAAAAGGTGGATCTAGATTTGGTTAACATTATTTTAATCATGCACCAAGATCTAGAATGACCCAATATTTTGTTATAAATAGGAGGGTTTTTCCTACCATTGTTCACCTTTTGTTGCCTATTAGATCACTCTAGATCTATACACTTGGTCACATTTTTCTACATTATTTGCTGTGTGAGCTCCCTTTGAGTTCTATCTTTGTCCGGGTTTTCTACACCAACAAGAGAGAGAGATTCTAGATCTGAAGTGCTGAGGACTTCCAAGAACCCATCCCATTGAGGAGAATTGGATACGCCTTCTTGTTTTCCTCCCAGGTGTCCTTAATACAAAAATTCTTTCAAAAATTGTTCTTGTCTTGTCTATTAGATATATGGAGCAAACCCTTATTTTTACTGCTTGATGTCTTTCTATGCATAGATCCGATTTTTTGCAGCTATTGTCTTGATCAAATAACTGCAGATCTGAAGATATTGGCAGCCACTTTTGATGTTAGGGCTATTAGTTATGCGTAGCTAAAGTGGTCTTTTTTCGTACACTTCGACAAAGGATTCATACTAACAAATGGCGACTCCACACGGGTTTTAAATTACGACCGCTGTCGTTTTTGATATTCCTGCATATCCAGCTACTTCAGATCCTAGGGTTTCTTTTCAGCTTTTTGTTTTTCCTATTTTTATGTTGTTTTTCTCACATAAAACCCTAAAACATTAAAATTTCTAACTTCCGCGTGTTTCTGGCCGTATTGCGCAGGTGACCGACATCACCCGCAACTGAGACGGCAACTTTTCTGAGAATCTGTCGCCGAGACACCCGAAGCTTCAGGTCGCACTTTTCAGCCCATAACCTGCGACCTGGACCTCCAGGTCGCACTTTTCAGCCAATTTTCTACGACCTGCACTGAAAACAGATCAGAACCTGCGACCTGCCAATTTTTTAGCTGTTTTTCTGCAATTTTTCTGGGTGTTGCTAAAGCTTTTGTCAGGGTTTTCCAGCCTCTGCCTCCACCCGTTTAGACCTGTTTCTGATCTTTTTTGCTCATCTAAGTGGGAACCTAGCCCCCTAGGGCTTCAGTACCCTCCAATTTTTGTGGAAGATTTTTTAGCTGTTTTAGCCGTCTGTTTTTCAGAGTTTCAGCCTTCCCTTTTCCAAATCTGATACCTCCTCCTCAGATCCCTTTAAATCAACTTTTCTTCCTTTCAAATCACCTCTTGTCATTTTTTTTGGACCTCCCTTTAGGACCTCCTCCCTATCCTTTCCGCTTTTTGCTGATTTCCTCCTTTTTTCCAGCCACCTTGCCTCTGCCTCTTGGCTATGATCTGCACCTCTTTTTAGCAGCTTTCTCCTTTAGATCCCTGTCCCTTTCGACCCTAGATCTATTGGCCTCTTTTTAGTGTTTTTTGACTAGATTTTTTCCCTCTTTTAGATTAGTTTTGACAGACCCGCCTTCTTGGGTTGGATCGATGCACTAGTAGTTGTTAATGTTCTGTTATTTCAGCATTATATACTGTTTTTTGCAGCATTATTTTCAGTTACACAGCACACTTTTTCTCTTGCTCTCAAAATGAAAAGGGTTTAAAAATTAAAATTAACGCACACCACACACTCACCCTAAGCGAAGAAGAGCCTGGTTTACACCGCCAGGCAAAGCCTTTAAAATCAATTGACACTGCACCTTTCTGCCCTTGTTTCGACATTGTATTCACTTGATTCTGCACCTCCCTGCCTTTTTTGGTCATTCTTCTTCCCCTCGTGCCGTGTTTGTGTTGTCACCATTGCGCCCCCAAAGCGCACATCCCGGAGACTTCTTGGCCTTCACCCTCAGTTCCCGCTCAGTCGACCTACTCCTTCCTGCCGTCGTCGAGTTAGTCCTCCTCCGAGTCCGCACTCCGACTCCTCTTCTGATTCATTGGGTTCTCCTTTTACTTCCGGTTCTCCCCCTGTCACCTTCACTATGTCTGGTCCAGGGCCTAATGCTAGCGGTAATCCCGGCCCTAATGCCAAGACTGCTACAAGCGGAACTGCCATAGGAACTACCTTGGCTGCGCCCTTGCTCCCCTTCATGGTAGGCCTCAGCCTTCCTAATTTGGACTGGTTGACAAATGACCCTATACACCATGACACTAGTTGGCCTGCTATGCTGACAAAGCTCCCTTCCGACATCCCAAAGTTTGAAGGCCTCGCTGGCGAAGATCCTTCAAATCATGTTCGATCTTTCCACATGTGGTGTTCTTCTACCTCCATTACCGATGACTCTGTCCGTCTTCGGTTGTTCCAACGAACTCTTACAGGAACGGCTTCTAAGTGGTATGTTGATCAGTCCCCTTCTTCTCATACCACCTTTGCGACTCTTGCTCGGGCTTTTTTATCTTACTTCCAGCTTCCCCTTCGTTATGACACTGGTATCGAACTTTGACTTATTTCTGTCAATCATCTGCAACCCGCCTATCCGATCATGTCCAGGAATGGCAGAGACGAAAGAGCCTATGTAAATTCCCTACTTTCGAAGACCATGTCTACATGGACTGGTTCCTTAGATCTCTATTGCCTCCTATCGGGAAAGATGTTGCATCGCATTTTCCCCAAACCGAAGAAGCCGCCCTCCAACTAGCATTAAAATATGACTTGATCTATGCTAAGACAGGTTATGTTTATACCGTTCTACCTGATCTCCCCAGACCTGGTGGTGTCAACGCATAGGGGGCACCTCATGCCGCCGGCGGTATTGTTGGAGCTCTCTCTCATCCATATGCCCAACCTCCCATGGGTTATG
The DNA here is from genome assembly GCA_034641835.2 of Pinus albicaulis. Classification (NCBI taxonomy): domain Eukaryota; kingdom Viridiplantae; phylum Streptophyta; class Pinopsida; order Pinales; family Pinaceae; genus Pinus; species Pinus albicaulis. The sequence continues at coordinate 1,375,711,018 of CM076577.1, forward strand.
GTTTTCCTGGGGCAGGGGGCAGCACCTCCCGCACTTTTCCCCCTTCTGGTAGCACGTATCCAGGATACAACATACCTCATCTTTTGGCCCAACCTCCTGCTCACCATACTGTTACCCAACCCCCTTATTATTCGTATCTGCAGTTTGGTGCTCCAGATCCTCTAGCATCAGCACCTCCGCCTCCCTTGCCTTCTCAACCCCTGCAACAGCCGTCACCGCCCCCTCAAGCGCAGGTGGATGCACAGCAGGGATTCATGGTTACCCAGCCACCTGACGGACAGGTGGCCACTCAACCTTGCCTTTCTGGTTCCTCCAATTACCAGATCCTCATGATGAACTCTGCTCCACCTCCAACCGTCGACCTTAACCTTCAAACTCAGGCCCCTCAGTACCCCAAGCCTCCCGCTCCATCTGTCCCCGAGTCACCTTCTTCAGGTTATACAGAGCCTCTTTCAACATCCAATGGTCCCTTGCCTATCCCTCCACCCAACGTTGAGGTTCATACCAAGATTCCTAAAGGACCATTACGCCGAAATGCTGCTTCTGGTCGAGCTACTCAGTCGTATAGCATAGTAGATGATTTGGCGCAGTCTCCTGCTGCCATTTCTACATTGGAACTCCTCCAGTCGTGCCCTTCTCAAAAGAAGGCTCTACTATCTGCCCTGGGCGCTGTAGATCCTGCTGCTGACCAATTGATTGTTTTTGACGCCCATCAATTAGAACATCCTCCTCTTCCTGCTTCCGTCGCTTTCCAAATCCCAGTCAAAATCCGGAACGCTAACGTCTCTCGGTGTATCATTGATGAGGGGGCATCCACTTGTGTGGTGTCTGCTTCGGTTTGGAAACAACTCGGTTCTCCTGAGTTGGCCCTTCCACGATCACCCTTCGAGCGTGGGATGGCCACGCCTCCCAGCCCATTGGCCTATTCCGTAATTGTCCTATCACTCTTGCGGGCAAGACTATTTGCGTTGACGTTGAAGTCATCAACGCCCCTCTAGATTACAACATTCTCTTAGGGCGGAGCTCCACCTATGCCATGTCTGCTGTCCCATCTGCGGTTTTCCGCAAGATGTATTTCCCTCATAATGGAAAGATAGTCACCATTGACCAGTTGACATATCATGAGCCAAAATCTCAGACCTCCTCTGAGACGACCATATCTCCTGTAGCCAATAAGAAAACAGTCGATTCCTTGACCAGTGTCTCTCCCAGCGTCTACAAAGACTCCTCTTTGCTTGGCACCTTCCCTGGTCTTCCTCCTCCTCCTATCTCAGACCCTAGCTCATCGAATGTTTGCATGATGCAATCGTCTCGGGCTGCTCTCAAGCAACCTGCTTCAGCTAGTCAGCAACCGCACTCTTCGCAACATGCTCCAAGCCCTTCACTTGCAGCTGGTATTCATGAGCCTCTTTACCCTCCTTGAACGGTTCCTCCAAGCCTTCGCCATTTAGGAGCTGTCCCACCTGGCCATTACCCCTCCGGTCAGATACTGTTCCTAGCTCCCCCACAAGGAGTGTCCATGGTATCGGTCATGGCCACCCTCTCTCTTCCTAACCTGACCCTTGGGATTCCCATCTGGTACCTTGATCCTCCAGCCCCAACCTTTCCTGGTCAACCCAAACCTTATCTTGCTTTGACCTCGGTTCAACCAGCCCCCAGGACTTCTCCTGCCGCAAAGTGCCTCAGTCACCTCAACAGGAACCACCTCCTGTTGCGACCGCTTCGAGTAAGAAGGGAAAAGCTCGCAAGGGGGCATCAAAGGACAAGGCTTCCCCGACACACCCTACCCCTCCTCGGCCTCCAAAGCATACCATCCAGTGTGCTTTGTGTGATATTGTCGGTCACACCACCCATACCTGTCCTGAATTGCTTCATCTCAAGCCCATGGTTAATGCCGCGTTCCCTGAGTCCCCGGTCCCGGAAGCCTCTGTTCCTTTCGCGACCGCGGCCACGAACCCCCAGAATATTCACACCAACCACCCCTGTGCTTTGTGTGACCTCCATGGCCATTACACCCACTTTTGTCCCCGCCTCGTGGACTTTCGCACCTCTCTAGCCACGGTCCGCCAATTCGAGGCCAAGCGCAATGAGTCCACCTCTCCCATATTTGCGCATTTTGCTTTGGCAAAACTACCAGACATGACTGCTCCCATTGACATCCCCCCTCCTGATGTCGAGATGACGGAGCCTTCGTCCAGTATTTTCTACCTATCATCATCCATGAGACCCTCAAGGAACATTCCCTCTGAACCCTCCCCTGTTGTTTCTCTTGACCTTACCTCAGCGATCACCTTGGGCTCAACATCGGTAGATCCTTTATCTACTTTCTCTTCTATCACCCCTTGTGATGATACGCATGTGAACCTCTCTTCTCATGATGATGATTCAGGTCGCTTCGCCACGTCAGGTGGTATTTCTTCCACCAGTCACCCCATCTTCTATCACGATGACGACATTATGGAAAAAATCCCCACCCCTGACTTTATCTATTCCCCCTTACATTGAACCCATGCGTTCACACCACATACACCGTGTGGCCATTACATTGAAACCCAATGTTTGGGTAAGGGGGCACCCACATTTGAGAGACCAAGAGAAGAAATTCTCCACAACTCTCCTAGTGTATCTGGTCGTGTTGAATTTAGTACCATTATTCTTCCACATTTAGAAGAACCTCTAGAGTCCCATATCACTTCAGATCACTCTAGGGATGATACCCCTTATCGTTCTCTCATCTTCCCTCAGCAACCCAATCTCTTAGACATTGTTGTTGACCAACCTATGGGTTTTCTAGGCAAGCATCAGTTCATTATCTCCAAATCCTCTCTTTGGGATAGTGACACCAGGTATGCCAACCCGCCAACTTAAAGTCCATTTGCTTCATCTATGCAGTACTAAAAGAGATTGGTAATCCTCCATTTCCTTTCTCAAACTGCATAACCATAACGAAAACAAATGGCACACCACATCATTAAACTGTGTTTAGATTCCCCTTTTTCTAAATACATTTTGGCATGACCACACCATGCTTGGGGGCACCTATGCCCCTCAACCATAACCCTCCTCAAAATCAAATTTCTTCACTTGCAACACTCATACTAGGGGCACCATTTGGCCTCCATACTTATCCATGCTCGTGTTGATGTTTGTCGTGAGTTCCCATATTGTACTCATGTTTTCATGGTCCCCCATTGGACCTTTACTGTGTGGCAGCACCATCAAGTCGCCCTTGTTTAGAGAATCCAAGTTGAGTCATCATCGCATTCATGGAGTCTATCCCGAGTCCCTTTGTACCCCGCTATAGTCCTCCATCCTTCATTTCTTGGTCTCTCTCTTGTGTCGCACATTATGGCCTTCAGTCCCACTGTCCCCTATCCCTTATCATATTGTGTCAGTCGCTGCCATGTCATTCATGCCCTTTATGCTCTAACAAGGGAAGTCGTCCATTCGCTACTCAGTCCCCTCCATTCCATCATCATCATTGGTATTAGTCTGTCCGTCGCTCTACTATTGTCTCTCGTGTCTTAGTTGAGGATCTCTCATTGCCTCACCTATGGCGGACCTCCTTCTGTCGACATCAGTTCCTCCATTCCAGAAGACAGGTCTAGAGGGCGGTGTACCTTGGTTCCAGCTTCCACTCTTGTTCGGTGCCTCGGATCAAGCAAAGGGATCTCTCATTACCCTTTGACTTGATTGTTTCTCCACTCCAACTCCTTTCATCATGATCGAGATCTATATGCTTGATGGTTCAGTGATGCAGCAGCAGCTATTGGTGATTCCCGGGTGTGTGTGAGATGTCTCAGCCCTCATGAGGGGGTGGCCCTGTAGGTAGCCCCCCACATGCCCGGATGACCTCTTCATTACAGCCTTCGATGCAGCTCCATATATTTGATGATGTCGGCCTTAGCCTCCTGCAGCGCCTCTTTGATTTTCATGTATCAGTCAGATTTTTTGAGCCCTTCCCCGCTTATAGGGGGCATTTGGGTTGTATTTGTATCTCATGTACTCAAATATTATTGTATAAGTCCTGGCTGTTATCCCAGGCACAGCATGTATGTGGGATTCCTCATTGTATTCTTATCTGGCTCATGTTCATGCCGGTTGTACTTTATGGTTCGGTCCCTTGTTTAATGGACACACTATTCTTTTGTACTTTGTCTCGGTGAGCATAGGTATGCCTCCCCTGCCGCCTTTAGCACAAGTACCCTCTCATAAAAAGAGACTTTTTGCACCTGTAAGTCTCGTCTCCTCAGGGTCTAGTTCTTCAACACATTAGTCTACCTTACATTTCTCTCTCTGACTTCCCTTTTGATGTCTGGTGATTGAGTTCTTACAACGTACTTCGGTCATACGATTTGCTCCTAACACTCGCACGCCGGGGGGCAATCTGTTACACCATTTTTTGGTCATCTAACCTACTATCATTAGATGGACCCAAGTACACCATGTAAGACCAATTTTACCCTAAGTAAAATTGCTTTCACTATGTAAAATAACTTAATAAACCATATTTATTAGGTTGTTTATGGTCTAAACAGGAAACCCCAAAAGGAAATATTAAACAAACCTATTTTGTTTGATTTTCCTCATGGAATAATTAATTAAACCATAATTTAATTATTATTCCTAGTCATGTTTAACCCAAAACAAATAAATTAATTAGATAAACCTTTATTTATCTTATTATTTTCTAGGAATAATTATTTAAATCTTATTTAGATAATATTCATTGTTAAATATGACCAAATCACCCACAAATAATTAAATAAATCATTATTTATTTGATTATCCTTCAACCACTTCCTTAAAAAGATAAATAAATCATTTATTGACAAATAAAGGGATTTGACCCAAGTCAAATACTTTTTTCCTCCAACAAATATAATAAAATATTCCATAAAAGGTGGATCTAGATTTGGTTAACATTATTTTAATCATGCACCAAGATCTAGAATGACCCAATATTTTGTTATAAATAGGAGGGTTTTTCCTACCATTCTTCACCTTTTGTTGCCTATTAGATCACTCTGGATCTATACACTTGGTCACATTTTTCTACATTATTTATTGTGTGAGCTCCCTTTGAGTTCTATCTTTGTCCGGGTTTTCTACACCAACAAGAGAGAGAGATTCTAGATCTGAAGTGCTGAGGACTTCCAAGAACCCATCCCATTAAGGAGAATTGGAAACATCTTCTTGTTTTCCTCCCAGGTGCCCTTAATACAAAAATTCTTTCAAAAATTGTTCTTGTCTTGTCTATTGGATATATGGAGAAAACCCTTCTTTTTACTGCTTAATGTCTTTCTGTGCATAGATCTTGTTTTTTGCAGCTCTTTTCTTGATGAACTAACTGCAGATCTGAAGATATTGGCAGCCACTTTTGATGTTAGGGCTATTAGTTATGTGTAGCTAAAGTGGTCTTTTTTCGTACACTTCGACAAAGGATTCATACTAACACTTATTACAATATAAAACTTGTAGATTCACTCATTTTAGAATAAATAATAATAGATCTATTTCTACCAATTAGTTATTCGGATTTTTAGATAACATTCTTACATTTCTACCAATTAGTTAACACTCTTGCATTTGTTGGAATTAATGCTTACATCTTATATTTGAGATGTTGGTTTGTGATGGTTGAGAAAATCTTTCAACTTCTCTTTCTAACTTAGGAATAAGTTAGATCTGAGAACATCTATATATTAAAGTAATCTGAATGTGATATGTGTGTGTGTTGACGCATACACCTTTGTGTGAAATATATGGGTGTTTTCAATTATTTTTAACATGGTATCAGAGCATTAGGCTCATTCTAGGATTGTGGGAGAGGTTTTCTGAGCAGTGGACTATGTATATTGTGAACACTGTTGTTTGCAATGATGTATTAGCGAGGCATGCTACAGTAATTAGAGAGGTGCAAGATCGAAGCTTTATAACATTCAAAAGTCGACCTTGCACTTCGTACTTCGTCTCCACGATGTTGAGGCTGATGCTTTCAACTGTAGGGTATTGGATGCGTAGCGCGACTACAAGGTCGGTGACATGGAGGTTGGAGTTAGAGTAAATCGTGGAGTGTAAATGAATTAACACAACACTCAGTGATCTCAGGGCTTGGAGGACCAAGGCCAAAGCCTGTGAAGCTCTTTCTTTTTAATGTGTTGAGGCCTAGCCCCCGTAATCAAATCATTTACTCACTTGAATTTGGATTGGAAACCAGTTTATGGATTCGAAGTTTGGATTTGGAATTTAGACGTGTATGTTGAAATGTTACTTTTAACTGCTCTGTACTCTGGCCGCCTTCTAATTCTATCTGGAGGAACTATGAAACAAAGTCGCTTTCCTAATCAGGTGAACATTCAATTCATCACCTTACATTCCTTCATGAAACACATTTTTGTTTGATCGACACCAGTCCTTTGCATTTGAAATAAAGCTTTCCATTTTAATTGAACAGTCTCTATATTCTGAAACAGAGCATTTCATTAAATGGAAACAGAATCTTTTATATTAAAAATAGAGTGTTTTGTTTTATACCTGTGGTCCCCACAAGTTCTTTATTGAATCGCAATCGGAAAATTGTTTTGAAGTTCAAGTGTCTTGTTGATGTGGCGAAGTTCAGATGCGATCATCGCAATCATAAGTCACATATGTTACCACCACTCTTTTGTTATGTCCGATTGATATGTTCCGATGTGATGAGTTCATCGCAATCACACATAGTTTAATCACCCTCCGCTTTAAGCCAAGTTCCATCGAGTTGTGGTCCCACAGACCACGCGGCAATGATATGTTGAATCACAAGCGTTTTTAACATGGCCCGATTGCAATATGAAGTTTCGGACCCGAAATAGTTTATGGACTCAAATTTATATTTGATCGCGCGTTCAAAAGGCCCGTATTCAAAAAAGGTCTGGTGGACGCAATATGGTTTATGTGTTGGATTTTATATTTCATCACGCGCACAAATGGTGACGTCATGTCAGCCATTTTGTAACGCGAAAATTCTCATTGCAATATGGTTTAAAGACTTTGAAGTTCGGCGGAGAAATGTTTTGGTTCATCGCGCGATGGAAGGGTTCATTTGTTAAAGTTTTGTTTTAATGTTTATTAACATTTTAATGTTATAACATTTGTTTTGTTTTATAGCGCGACAAAGGTTATTAAACCTTGACACACATACATATTATAAGCGCTATAGTGAGGTGGGCCCGAAAGGGAAATGCATAGGTTTTAAGTTTAGTTTAATTTTTAATATAATTTTGTTTATTAAAAAGCGTTGTGGTATATTAAATGCAAAAAGGCCCGAAGGCTATTGTAATAGACAGTGTTATGTTTTTTGTTTGTATTGCACAACAGTGCGGAAATTGTAATACACAGCAGTGTATGATTTTTGTTTTAGAACAGTGAGACAGAGTGTTAGTTTTGCACTGCGTTTGCAGCAGTCAAACTTATTTTGTAATCCCTCTGTTGAGGAAGCATTGTAACAATTTTTTTTAAATGAATAGAAGTTTTTCATAGTGTTGAAAACTCTGTCCCTATGAGAAAAAAAATTTATTCTCTGTGTTAAAGAGGAGAGTATTATTCTCTCTAGTTTGTTCAGGAATTCTCAGAAATTCCAACATGGTATCAAAGCTAGTCTAGGCTCTTTGAAGGTGTCAAAGAAGCTGAGGGAAGGATTTCTTGTTGCAGTAGCTTCTCCAGCAGAGTGAAGACTTAGTCAAAAGAATCCAAGGTATTTCTCAAGACTGTTTTATTTGTGTTACTGTTTGTAGAACAGTCAATTTATTTTAAATACACAGTCAAGTGTTTTTTGAAGCATAGTTTAGAGCACAAGAATGGTTGGAGCCAGCACTAGCATGGGTATAGGTAATACTCAGCTCCAAAAATTTAATGGGAAAAACTATGACTACTGGGAAATAACTATGAGAGCCCTGTTTGCTTCCCAAGTCTTATGGGAAATTGTTGAGGATGGATTTGAAGAGCCAGCAGATGAAAATAAGTTTGATGATTTAACTCAGGCAGAGAAGGAACTGTTGAAGAGTAATAAGAAGAAGGATTCTAGAGCCCTCTAATTTTTGTATCAAGTAGTGCATGAGAGTGTGTTTCCAAGGATATCAGTAGCTAAGAGATCCAAAGAAGCATGGAAAACTCTCAAGACAGCCTATCAAGGCATGGAGAAAGTGAAGACAAAAAAAATACAATTGCTGAGGAGAGATTTTGAGACTCTCTATATGAAGGAGTTAGATAACATTGACTCATTCTTGACACATGTGATTGGAATGGTCACATAGATAAGGTCTCATGGAGAGACTCTTGAAGAAAGGAGGATTGTGGAAAAACTCTTGAGGAGTCTACCTTTAAGGTTCGATGTGATTGTCACCACCATAGAAGAGACTAAGGATCTCACAAACTTTTCAGTTGATGAGTTACATGCGTCACTGATGACACATGAGAAGAGATTGGGTAGAAATGAAAAATCATCTCTAGAGCATGCCTTTAAGACCCAGATGTCCTTTGGAAGAGGAAGAGGTCAAGGCAGAGGAAACAAGAGAGGAAGAGGCAGAAGCCAAACAGAGGTGGAAGAAACAGTCCAGCAAATGCTCAAGGATGGGGAAACAATCAAAATCAGAACCAAGGCCAAGGCAGCAACCAGCAAAGTGGACAAAATCATGCTCAAGGACAAAGGTATGATAAATCCAAAGTCCAATGTCACTATTGTAAAAAATATGGGCATTATGCAAATGAATGTAGGAAGAAGCAGCATGATATGAGTAATAGAACTAGTGCAAATTTCACTAGAGAAAATATCAGCCAAGATAAATTGTTTTTAGCCTGTAATATGGCTGAAGAAAAGAGTGAATATTTATGGTTTCTAGACTTCGGTTGCAGTAACCATATGATAGGAAACATATCCATGTTTTCTATGTTAGATGAGAATGTGAATTCACAAGTCACATTAGGAACAGATAGTAAAGTTTTTGTTATGGGAAAAGGAGAAGTAAATGTTTTAACAAGGAAAGGTGAAAAGAAATCCATAGCAAATGTTTATTATGTTCCTGGAATGAAATGTAACCTCTTAAGTATTGGACAACTTGTTCAAAAGGGGTACAATGTTTTCTTTGAAAATGATGTATGCACCATCATGGATAAACCACCCAAAAAACAATGTATTGTTGAAGTGAAGATGACAAGGAACAATATGTTCCCTCTCAGAATGAGAGCAGATTTGAAAAATGGAGAAGAAATGGAAGCAGTGACGCAAGAGGCTTTCCAAAGCGAACCAAAAGATGACAATTGGTTGTGGCACTTGAGATTTGGACATCTCAACTTTGGAGGTCTTAACTTGTTGAACAGAAAAGGAATGGTAAGAGGTTTACCATTGATTGAGAAACCGGACAGCCTTTGCGAAGGTTGTATCTTGGGGAAGCAACACAGAGAAAGTTTTCCATCTGGGAAAAGCATAAGGGAAAAAGCACCCTTAGAGATTGTCCACTCAGATTTATGTGGACCAATGAAAACTCCATCAATTGCTAGCAGTCACTATATGCTAACATTTATTTATGATTTTACTAGAAAAACTTGGGTTTACTTTTTGAAAAACAAAAGTGAAGTGTTTGAAAGATTCTGCAATTTCAAAGCACTTGTAGAGAACCAAAGTGGGCTGCATATCAAATTCCTAAGGACTGATAGAGGAGGTGAGTATATCTCTAAAGAATTTCTATGTTTTTGTAGAGAAAATGGAATTCATAAGAAGTTTACAACTAGGTACACTCCGCAGTAAAATGGAGTTGCTGAAAGGAAGAATAGGACAATAATGGATATGGTAAGGAGTATGTTAAAGAAAAGCATTTGCCTAATGATTATTGGGTTGAAGCTGTACATTATGCAGCGTACATTTTGAATAGGTGCCTTACAAAAGTAGTGATGAACAAAGTGCCATAAGAGGCATGGAGTGGGACAAAGCAAGGAGTCACCCACATGAAAGTTTTTGGTTGTGTGGCTTATGCACACATACCAGATCAGATAAGGAAGAAGTTGGAAAACAAGGGGGAGAAATGTATTTTCATTGGATAAAGTGAGGAATCCAAAGCTTATAGGTTGTATAACCCATCCACCAAGAAGTTTATTGTGAGTAGAGATGTTCAGTTTATTGAAGAGGAAGCTTGGGATGGAAGCATAGAGAAAACAGTGAATGTTAAACACTGTTTATCTCATGATGAAAATGATGAAGATTTGGCTGAAATACATCCCCCAACAGCAGCACCAACAAAAGGGTAGCAAAGCACACCCTTGAGGAGAAATGAAAGTGATTCTCCAAGCACAACACAAGGAGGAGATTCGAGTGCTACTTCAAGCACTCATACACCAAATGAAAGAGGAAATAAGTTTAGAAATTTAAATGAAATTTATGAGCAAGAGGCATAAAATGAAGGTATGAACTCTTTGTTTGATTTATATTGTCATGTTGATGATCCTATTTATTTTGAAGATGCTATTAAAGATAGAAAATGGATAGAAGATATGGATGAGGAAATTAATGCCATAGAAAGAAATAAGACACGGGATTTAGTTGAACTCCCAAAAGGTAAAGAAGTTATTGGAGTTAAATGGGTCTACAAGACCAAGAGTAATGCTGAAGTCAAAATTGAGAGAAACAAGGCCATACTTGTTGTCAAAGGGTATAAGCAGTAGCATGGGAGAGACTATGAGGAAACTTTCACACTGGTTGCTAGAATGGAAACCGTGAAAGCAGTGTTGTCCATAGCAGCACAAAACAAGTGGAAAGTTTACCAAATGGACGTGAAGTCAGCATTCCTAAATGGAGTGTTAATGGAAGAGGTTTACATTGAACAACCTCTAGGCTATGAAAAGAAAGGCCAAGAGCACAAAGTGTGAAAATTGAAGAAAGCTCTTTATGGGCTAAGGCAAGCACCAAAAGCGTGGTACAGTAGGATAGATTCCTATCTACTGGAAAATGGATTTCAAAAGTGTGAGGGAGAACCCACCCTCTACATCAAAGAAAAAGATGGTAAGATGTTGATTGTAGTGTTATATGTTGATGATGTTATTTTCATAGGTAATGATGATTACCTTATTGAAAATTTTAAAACAGTCATGAAAGAAGAATTTGAAATGACTGACATGGGTTTGTTGAGATACTTCTTAGGAATAGAAGTAGAGAAAAAATAAAATGGGATTTTTATCTCACAAGAAAAATATGTTAATGAAGTGTTGGAAATATTTAATATGCAGAGAGCAAAGCAGCAATCACTCCCACAGTGATGGGATTAAAACTCAGCAGAGAGGACATCAGTAAGGATTTTGATCCTAGTTTGTACAAGAGCATAGTTGGCAACCTCATGTATTTGACTGCAAATAGGCCGGATATAATGCATGTTGTTAGTTTGATTTCCAGATTCATGGAGAGGCCAAAAGAAGCACATTGGTAGGCAGCAAAGAGGATTCTGAGGTATGTTAAAGGAACCAAAAGGTATGGCATTTTATATACTACTTCAAAATGTTCAGATTTAATTGGATACACTGACAGTGATTGGGCTGGAAGTGTAGATGATCGGAAAAGTACTTCTGGTTATGTTTTTCGCATGGATTCAGGAGGCATTTCATGGGCTTCTAAGAAAAAACCTATCGTAGCGTTGTCTATAGCAGAGGCAGAATATGTGGCAGCTATAGCAGCAACGTGTCAAGCAATTTGGATGAGGAGGATCTTGAGAATTTTGTGCCAAGAGCAGGCAAAAGGTACAATATTTTTTTGTGACAATAGCTCAGTTATTGCATTATCCAAGAATTATGTGTTTCACAAGAGAACAAAACACATTGACACAAAGTTTCACTACATCAGGGAGCTAGTGAACAATGGTGAAATTGTTTTAGAACACTGCAGAACTTAGGACCAGTTTGAAGACATTCTGACCAAGCCATTGGGGCAGAAGAGTTTTGAGTTTTTAAGAAAATGTCTGGGTATGACTGATAACCCAGCAGTTGAAATTAAGGGGGAGTGTTGAAATGTTACTTTCAACTGCTCTGTACTCTGGCTGCCTTCTAATTATGTTTGGAGGAACTATGAAACATAGCCACTTTCCTAATTAGGTGAACAGTCAAATTCAGCACCTTACAGTCCTTCACGAAACACATTTTTGTTTGATTGGCGCCAGTCCTTAGCATTTGAAATGGACCTTTCCATTTTAATTGAACAGTCTCTGTATTATGAAACAGAGCATTTCGTTAAATGGAAACAGAGTCTTTTATATTAAAAGTAGAATGTTTTGTTTTATCCCTATGGTCCTCACAAGTTCTTTATTGAATCACAATCGGCAAATTGTTTTGAAGTTCAAGTGTCATTTTTATGTGGCAAAGTTCCGATGTGATCATTGCAATCGGAAGTCACATATGTTACCACTGCTCTTTTTTTATGTATGATTGATATGTTCCGATGCGATGAGTTCATCGCAATCGCACATAGTTTAATCGCCCTCCACTTTAAGCGAAGGTCCACCGAGCTGTGGTCCCACAGACAACGCGGCAGTGATATGTTGAATCACAAGCATTTTTAACATGGCCTGATTGCAATATGAAGTTTCAGAGCCGAAATAGTTTATGGACTCAAATTTATATTTGATCGTGCATTCAAAAGGCTTGTATGCAGAAAAGGTCCGGCGGATGTGATATGGTTTATGTGCTGGATTTTATATTTCATCGTGCGCACAAATGGTGACGTCACGTCAGCCATTTTGTAACGCGAAAATTCTCATTGCAATATGGTTTAAAGACTTTGAAGTCCGGCGGAGAAATGTTTTGGTTCATCGCGCGATGGAAGGGTTCATTTGTTAAAGTTTTTTTTTAATGTTTATTAACATTTTAACGTTATAACATTTGTTTTGTTTTATAGCACGACAAAGGTTATTAAACCTTGACACACATATATATTATAAGCGCTATAGTGAGGTGGGCCCGAAAGGGCAATGCATAGGTTTTAAGTTTAGTTTAATTTTTAATATAGTTTTGTTTATTAAAAAGCACTATGGTATATAAAGTGCAAAAAGGCCTGAAGGCTATTGTAATAGACAATGTTATGTTTTTTGTTTGTATTGCACAATAGTGCAGAAATTGTAATACACAACAGTGTATGCTTTTTGTTTTAGAACAGTGAGACAGAGTGTTTGTTTTGCACTGCGTTTGCAGCAATCAAACTTATTTTGTAATCCCTCTATTGAGGAAGCATTGTAACAGTTATTTTTAAACGAATAGAAGTTTTTCATAGTGTTGAAAACTCTGTCCCTGTGAGCAAATTTTTTTTATTCTCTGTGTTAAAGAGGAGAGTATTATTCTCTCTAGTTTGTTCAGGAATTCTCAGAAATTCCAACAGTGTAGAGTACATATGGGACTCTACTCAACTAACCAACGTGGGATGGTTTTTTTGTTTGAATTTCGAGGTAGACACAGTCAGGGGAAGCTCTTCATACATACTGCAAATCAATACTAGCTACTCAGTATTTGCAGGAACCGTTGACATAGTCAGCATTGAATTCAGAGATGTATTTGGCAACCAAGTGTACGTAGCGAGGTGTGTGATTTTCACAAAGCAGCCTAAGCATTTTTTTAATTGCATCGGTGGTGAAGTTTAAAAGGTATTTTATTTTCTTCTTTCATCATGGAGTTCATGGTGTTAGAAAAATTCAGTGGTTTGAATTTCCCTCATGGAAAGTAAAAATGCAAATGCAATTAATGAATAAAAACTTGTGGGGCATAGTAAATGGTTCAGAAGTAGCACTTACATATCCCAAAGAGTTAATTGAATGGAAAAATAGAGATGACAAAGCTAAGTCCATTATTGGACTTGCTCTTTGAGATTCACAATTACATTTTGTAGATCTCACTAAACCATCTAAGGAAATATGGGAACGTTTGGCTCAGTTATTTGGTGTAAAAAATACAAATGCAAAATTTTCCATAAAGCTGAAATTATTTAGACTGAAAATGAAAGAGGAGACATCTATGTCTAGTCATGTAAATAATTTACTGTCTCTTTTAAGAAAATTAGTTGAACCAGGTGCGCAGGTGGAGGATGAAGATGCTAAAACAATATTACCAAATAGTCTTCCTTCAAGTTATAGTATTTTTGTCTTTACTTTGAGTCAAATTTATTCACAAAAATTGCATGAGACAATTGCAACACTTCTGGTAGAGGAAAAGAGACTAAAACCGGAGGATACAGAGGAGAACACTCTAGTATAAAATACATTGTTTACAAAAACAAGGATGAGAAAGAAAAATGCAAACAAAAGTGAAACTGAATGCTACTTGTTGTGGAGGTAAATCCCCTCTGCGAACAGAGGCGATCCCTACTAGCCCATACCAGGTCTAGCAACAATTGTTCACGCTACAGTGCAGGTTCCTAATTTCAAATAAACCAACTAGCGATGAAGGCTTACCTGGAATCCAACGCTGTTGCTTGTAGAATAGGTAGCGCTCCCATTCCTTAGCTGTGGCAGATCACAATCCCCACGATCCTCGTGACAGGACACTTGCACATGTAAGAAACAAAACAAATGCAAGCATAAAATCTAGTAGATGCAACTATATGTCAGTCAAAAAGGACATAACTCATCATCATAAACAACAAGAGTGGAACCATAACCAATAGTCGTTCATTAATAATCAATCAAAGGAAAATTACAACCATAGTTCTGACGCCGAATTCTCCTTCGGAGGGGGTCACCAGCAGAACATGTCTCGAAAAGGCTGTCAAGGATGGGACAAACCTCTCTATTCAACTCTTGACGATAGTCTCCTTGCTTGAAATTGGCCTTAAGGGAATTATGGAGGCTCTTGCAACATAAGGCTCTTGGGAATTTGGGAACTTGAAGACTAGCTTGCAATGGAGATGAGAAAGCTTTTATAGATGGAGGAAGGGGAGTTGGGATCCCTATAATTGTGGAATTGGCCCTATCATCAAGGAAGCTTCCATGAGAGGTGGCAAACCGCTTCCTCTCTATGGAAATCCATAGCCAAACCTCCCAACTCAAGATAGATATCAGTTCCTGGATCAGTTAGGACGAAACTTCCACCATTTATTTTTAAAAAACACTCCTTAAATTGGCTGGCGTGAGTGCGACTCTGCGACAGAGCGCCAAATGGCGCGGTCTCTTTGAAGTATTTTCCCCATTGGCGCGGGTACTGAACTACCTGCTCGCGCCAATGAAAAAAGGGCCACTTTTAGGGTTTTTCACAAGGAGATGTCTTCAGGGAAATGAAAGCTCTTGTTCAGAGGGATGTCATGAAAGTGATTTCAAGTTTTGTCTCTGCTCACAGGTCACAGAATGAGCCCTCCAATGTGCGAGATGGGGATTGTAGGGACGGTGACAAATTACTGTGTAACAGATGCCCCCTAAATCATGAGGCCCGAGAGAGAGAGAGAGGGGTGAAATGCTTTACGAGAACGTGTCTGACTGAAAACTCCGCCGTCGAAAAACCTGCGTGAAGAAATACAACTGATGTCTCAGATACATGATATATATGCGGTATGGGTGTAGCCATCCATAACAGAGTATACAATAATCCAGATCCAAGGCATGGACGCAGCCATCCAGTGAGGATCGATAAATAGACTCAGGTATGGTCGCATCCATCCAATCAGTGAGTCATGTAAATAATCATAATAATCCACAAAATCGCAGCCTGGATTACAACATACACAATCCAGGGTCTTGCGCTCCATCTCGACCCGAACAAATTACAAGTTCAAGCATGCGAATATGTGAGCCGAAGTCGAACATGCAAGAACATCGTCTGATTACCAGCCAATGATGAAAGTTGTTAACAGACGCGAGAGGTACCACCATTAATTCCAATGGTCCTCAAGGTACTACAGGTACAATCTACGACATGTGAATCAATGAGCTAACGTCGAACACCCGTAGAATCACTCAATCGGAGGCCAATGATGAAAACCTCACGTCGAATGCGAAGAACCTGCCATTGAGGCATGCAGGCTCCAAGGCACCAGAAGGGAGTCTCTAAACTAACTTCCTGGATAATGAGTTGAAGTCAACAGGAAGTGACCTTGATCGAAGGTGGGCCATAATATTTCCCACATCATCGACACGAGATAGAGGAACATAATGTTGTTGTGAATCACGATCAGATGAGAATCAGAGGGAGGTTGATATTTTTTACAGAGGTCAACTTCTCTTGAACATATCGGCGGCACGATAGTGGATTTGGCAGTATTTGACATCAAAATATCAAAGGTCATGGTGACGAGGCAAAGAGCAGATGAGAGTTCAAAAGGGATTATCCAAACCCACGGAGGTAAGTGGAAAACAAGATGAGATCTCCCCAACCTGACACGAATGCAGAAAAGTGCCATGTTCAAGAGCGACATACTACCGACACGACAATGATGTTGGTTCTATTTTCCCCACCATTTCGGTGAGTACCTCTTTATTTTTACACAAGATTTAAGAGGATACCATATGCTTGTCATATAAGTCTGTCCTAGTACTTTTAACGAGCCCTAGGAAGGAGCGACTCGGGTAACGTCAATACGACTGAATCCGATGTCATCAGGGTTTAACGAGTCTGACAAAGGAAGAACTCGGCGTATTCTCATGTTTAGAGAGTTTGAAAATAAAGTGGAAAAGTAAACTCCAACGGTCCCTTTTCGTAAATAGTTCCTCAGATCCGAAAAGGTAGAAAACTAAATTTGAGAAAACCTCCTAGTCGCAATAGGCTAGGGTATTCCTTTTTCGTAAATAATCTATCCCAACCTAAAAAGGGGGTAAACGTATACTGGGTAGATATCGTTTCGCAGCCACTTTAACGAGATCGAAACGACAAGGGCCTCGACAATATTTTCATGTTTAGAGAGTTAGAAAAGAGCTGAAAGATGACTCCGCCTGGAGGAACGAGTGGTATAAAGGGTAGCAATTGGTTCCGGTAATGGTGGAACTGCTCAGAACAAATAAAGGTTAAGAGGCTGGCTAACAAGACCACTCATCGCAACGGTTCCTCAGGAACAGGTAAAACAACCAAGTGAATGCATATGATCGGCCAAACAGATAGTGATGATGGAGTGAGAAAACCAAGGCTCATCTGAAAAAAACAGGCTGATAAAATAGCAATCACAAGAGGTTAAAATGGGAAAGGTTTCATTTTTACACAAGCTTGAAATCAGGAAACTTTGCTTGAAGTTGGTTTTATTTTTACACAAGCTTGAAACAAAGATAAACTATGCTTGAAACCAGTTTCATTTTTACACAAGCTTGAAACGGAAACAAACTATGCTTGAAAAAGTAAGCACGCCCCCAGCATGGTGACTCAATTCGAGGTACATGCCCCCCAAGCTTCAATCCATGCACCTAAGTAAACAGATGGAGGGAGTGAAGGTTCAAGTTACGAGATCTAAGAAAGACTCGACTGGGATTTTACGAGATCGGATCAAAGACTCGAATTGAATGGGAACGTGTTTCATTATTTTAACGAGGTTGACACATTAAAACAACTATCCTCAGGACACCTTGTTTCATGGTTTAAGGAGCTTGACACAAGACAAGGAACTCTGCTCTGACAAACTTGTTTCACTTTTTAAGGAGCTTGACACAAGACAAGGAACTATGCTCCGACCAGCTTGTTTCATTTCTTAAGGAGCTTGACACAGGAAAAGAACTATGCTCCAACCAACTTCATCATAATGAACAAGAAGTCATCGCTTCCAAGAGTTCCACTCCCGATGGAAGGAAAACATCCTGGAAGTCAGGACCCAATGCCCCCAGCACACTATGCACGATGGCATCATCACTGAGTACAGGCACGGGGTAGGTAGCCACATAGTTGACCTGTAGTGGGGCAGATACAACGGGTGGATAAAAACCAGGAAGGGATGATGGTGGGCCAGCTTCCACATCAGGACCAAAGAACGAAAGCTGATCAATGGTCACGATCCGTCCTTCATGTGGAAAACAGACCACGCGAAAAAGGGAGGAGACAAGCGCTCCCATGGCATAGGTGTAATCGCGCCCTAAGAGCAGATTGAAATCCAAGGGGCCTGGAAAAACCATCATGTCCATATGGACGGTTTTACCTCCCAAAGTAATTGGTAACCTTGGAAGGATCCCTAACGGTTGACTCGTTCTTTTGTTAAATGCCAACAGATTCTGCGTAATAGGCGCAAGCGGCGGCGAACCGAAAGCTTGCTAGGTAGTTGAGGATAGAATACTAACAGATGCACCTTCGTCTATAATGGTGCTGGGTATGACCAGACCAAAACCCTGTACTGTGATATCGAAAGGCACATAAGATGGAAGGCGGTATCTTGTAAATCAATTCCAATCAAAGGAAGCGACCAAACTAGTCGGAGGGGTTACCATTGAACTGATATGGTCTTCCCCTGGTGTTACGGAAGAAGAAGGAGCATCCTCCACGACCTCCATCTCGAAGGCGGGAGGAGTATCCTCCGGGACCTCCATCACGGGAGGCAGAGGAGAAGCTTCTTGAGATATAGGGACAGGAGAATCTTTCTCCAAGTCCGAAGAATCTGAAGAAACTAGCAGAACATGAGGGGTGTGAGGTCCACTCTCAATGGAAAAGACCTGGTGCACCGTAGACAGGGACAGTTCAACCGATCCCACGACCAATGGTTGGTCGGGGATGGATTCCTAAATTTGAATTTTCGGGGGAGCGGGATCGACCAAGGATGACTCTTGACCAGTCGTAGGATCAACTGGTGGAGGACTCAAAGAAAGTCGTTTATAACTAGCCGGAAGGCATGGTGTGGAAACAACTGAGTTGTCCAAAACTCACTTGGCTTCATCCATATAAGGACAAAGGTGAATGGCATGGTGCCCTTCACACAACTTACAGGGATTGGTAATCTTGCCCTGTTTCTTAGGAGCTTTACCAACACCAGTTGAAGATGTGCCCCCAACCTGACTCCCAGAAGACAAAGGCAACGGTGGGCGACCGTTGGACCATACCTCGAGTACCTTTGGAATGCCAGGGCAATCTCGAAGAAGATGATCGCCTGTGCACAACATGCAAGGGAACTTGACTTTCCGCAGAGGGTTTGGAGGTTTATCGACGGAAGGCTTCTTAGGCGCAATAGCCACAGAGCTAGCCTCTCCTTTATCGGACTTCTTCTTCTTTTTCTTCTTCTTCTTCTTCTTAGCCACCTGGTTACTCGAATCCAAACTTTCACCAGGCGAAGTAGAAGAGGAGGATGCAGAAACAGGCGAAGAAGGGGAGAGGTCCACCTTTGGAATCAACATGACGTTGCTCAGGCGGAGGAACTGATTGAACAGTATCCAAGACATTTGGGACCATAGAGGTTGAAAACAACTAAACAGGCAACCCAACAGTTAACCCAGGAAGGGACAACGTTGCCATATAAGGAGCACCAACATTTCCAAAAGGAGGAAAATGACCAGGATTCCCATCAGAGGGGATTCATTGGTTGGTGAACCCTAGAAAAGTTGCCATCAACAACTCAAAACCATACACGGGCTAAAAACCAAGGCACACAATCAAACGGCCAACAAGAAAATTCTAACAGGGCGTGTGATCGCAGGTGATTTATTTTACCACATTGAAACTTAGAAACTCAATCGTTTCATGTTTTAAGAGTCGAGAAACGGATGAAAGGTGACTCTATCTCTTTCAGTTTTGAAGCAAGCGTGAAAGGAGAAGCGCTTGGTGATCCTTTTAAATTTAAAGAGTCATAAAATATCAAATGACTACTCAGGAATACTAGGCAAAGGGTGTACCAAATAACCGTGAAGTGCAATATATACCTTGGTTTCAGAATGAAAGAGAAATCGACCAAGGACTTAACGTACATGCAGGCAATCTCCCCGAATGTTGTTTCCGGTGTATCACGGGTATAGGGTGGCAGACTCGGCTTCCTATGGATAAAGGATTGAAACCTAGTGGGGTGTCCCTTTATATACTCGACGGTACGGGGAGCACAAGTTCGTACTAGTGTTGTCTAAAGCCAAGAGGCGAACGAAAGCTACTAGGTTTAAAGATGCAGGAACACGTCTCTAGCCTAGACCTCTAAATGTGTTTCGTTAGATTTCAATGTTGCCTTAGTGTAAATTGAGTAAATTTTAAAGTTTATCTTCAATTACGTTTCAGTTTTCAGGCCCTAGCGAATGTAATGTCTCAAAATCTCCTAAATGCAATCTATATGCCATAGTATATCATTTCATTCGATGAAAGTACTTATGAGAGAGTTGAGAGCCTTTCACACAACAACGAAATGAACAGAAAACAACCAATGATACCTCTAATGTAGCTAATGGAAACTAAAAGCTTTTCGTTCAATGTCACTAATCACTAATAACACCGAAAAGATCTAATTCACATTAACTAATTCAAAGAAAAAGAGTTTTTTTTTTTTTTTTTCAATATTTCAGAGCAAAATGCACTAAAAAATGAAAACTAATGCAAAGGAAATTCGAGAAACGATGACAAGAGAGCAAAACCAAGCAAATTCCACTCAATGCAAACATACAATCAGACCTCAAATCAACCAAAAGTCCCTCAAAGCGAAAGAATCCCAAAGACTCAAGATGAGCCGTGTAATCTAGGCCCAAGACGAGACGAAGCGAAATTCGAATGAAGAAGGAAACGATCACTCAAACAACGCAATGAGACAATAGAAAACCACCAAATAAATGCAAAGAAGCAATCAGAAGGTTGACTGAACCAAAAGAGACCAAAAACTCCTAAGGAAGGTTCGACACACAACAACACCTAGATGACCTAGGGCTAAAATGCGAAATCGATGGAAATGGGCAAACAACCAAAGGACGAAGGTAACAGTCAGTCAATCAAGGCTCCAAAACACTCAAACAGTGGAAAAATCAAGACCAAACACGCAGATCAGGCTCAAGAAGCTCAGAACTGGGCAAACCCTAGCAGCTCATAGGATTGGCGCGACTCTGAGGCTGTAACTAGCGCCAGAAAGGAATTGGCGCGGGTGATACACAAGCAACCTACGCCAATGGGTGTGACTGTAAAGCTAAAAAGCACGCCAGTCGAGTTTCCCAGTCAAAAATAAAAAAAGCAATCCAACAAGCAGACCAGTGATGATCAAGCTATCAAAGACCTAAATCCACAAAAAGAACCAGTCCAAAAGAGCTGATCAAGCAAGGAGGATCAAGAATCAACCGAAAAGACAAGACAATGCTCAAGGGGTTCAGTTTACAAACTAAACCGGAGATTGACTGAAGCAGCGTTGATATACTTCGCAATTGCAGAGCAAAAGCGTTTCGAAGGCTATCTGGCCAACTTCAGACTCCGTCTATCGCTTATAAAACGAACGACAACAAGCCAACAATCCCCAGCAGAGTCGCCAATTTGTTGTGGAGGTAAATCCCCTCTGCAGACAGAGGCGATCCCTACTAGCCCAAACCGGTTCTAGTAACAATCGTTCACGCTACAGTGCAGGTTCCTAATTGCAAATAAACCAACTAGCGATGAAGGCTTACCTGTAATCCAACGTTGTTGCTTGTAGAAGAGGTAGCACTCCTGTTCCTTAGCTCTGGCAGATCACAATCCCCACGATCCTCGTGACAGGACACCTGCACATGCAAGAAACAAAACAAACGCAAGCGTAAAATCCAGTAGATGCAACTATATGTCAGTCAGAAAGGACATAACTCATCATCATAAACAACAAGAGTGGAACCATAACCAATAGTCGTTCATTAATAATCAATCAAAGGAAAATTACAACCATAGTTCTGACGCCGAATTCTCCTTCGGAGGGGGTCGCCAGCAGAACACGTCTCGAAAAGGCTATCAAGGATGGGACAAACCTCTCTATTCAGCTCTTGAAGATAGTCTCCTTACTTGAAATTGGCCTTAAGGGAATTATGGAGGCTCTTGCAGCATAAGGCTCTTGGGAATTTGGGAACTTGAAGACTAGCTTGCAATGGAGATGAGCAAGATTTTATAGATGGAGGAAGGGGAGTTGGGATCCCTATAATTGTGGGATTGGCCCTATCATCAAGCAAGCTTCCATGAGAGGTGGAAAACCACTTCCTCTCTATGGAAATCCGTAGCCAAACCTCCCAACTCAAGATAGATATCAGTTCCTGGATCAGTTAAGACGAAACTTCCGCCATTTATTTTTAAAAAACACTCCTTAAATTGGCTGGCACGAGTGCGACTCTATGACAGAGTGCCAACTGGCGCGGCCTCTTTGAAGTATTTTCCCCATTGGCGCGGGTACTGAACTGCCTGCTCGCGCCAATGCAAAAAGGGCCACTTTTAGGGTTTTTCACAAGGAGATGTCTTCAGGGCAATGAAAGCTCTTGTTCAGAGGGATGTCATGAAAGTGATTTCAAGTTTTGTCTCTGCTCACAGGTCACGGAATGAGCCCTCCAATGTGCAGGATGGGGATTGCAGGGACGGTGACAAATTACTGTGTAACACTACTACTGCAGGAAAATAGGGCATACAAGTTGTGCCAGTGATCTATTAAAAGGGAAAGAATCAAAAAATATAGCTACAGATAAATATCCATTGAATTCTGATGATGAATTCAATGAAGAATTTGAACCTCTTAGACTCTTTTAGAACATCTACACTTTAGACTCAACATGGATGATTGTCGTATGGTAGTTGTGGATCTTGGGAAGGATCCCTCATTCGTTGAAGACGTTGGAGGTCCTTGATTTGGGAGCTCAAGAGTCAAACTCGGGAATCCAACTTGTCAACTACACCTTTATGAGGGTTATGAGGCAACATGATGGAACCTATATTGATAAGTTGTATGTTAGTTAAAGAATGATTGTGTATTTTGTTGTTCATGGGTGATTTCAATAAATTTATGTAATGTAAGCATTAAGAGGGGATGTTGGAATTAATGCTTACATCCTATATTTGAGATGTTGGTTTGTGATGGTTGAGAAATTCTCTTAACCTCTCTTTCTAACTTAGGAATATATTAGAGTAATTTGAATGTAATATGTGTGTGTGAGAGTTGACTCATACATTTTTGTGTGAAAATATAAGTGTTTTCAATATTTTTAATAGCATTTATTTCAATTAGTTATTTAATATTAATAAAATGGCAAGTGAAGTGACAAATAAGCACGAACATTGAATTGCATTCCCAATCATAGAACTAAGCTGATTGAATTAAAAACCAGACTAGATAACCTAGTAAATGTGCCTATGGAAAGGGAATAAAATTAGATATTCCATTTAGATATGGGCCAAGTGTGTTTGACATTCCATATAATTGAGTAATCTTCTTGCATTATATTCCTAAAAATCTGTTTGAAAAAGAAAAATGATAAAGTATTTATATAAAATTTAAAAATATATATAGAACATTTTTCTCTAAAATATAGAGAAGAATGATGTAGAATATTTGGCTCTGTAGTGAAACTAACACCATTCATGGTATTGGTTTTAATAAATAATTGCATTCTTTTTGTGTTTGAGACAGGGTGTTCCTGATACAAAATACAAAGCTGTAGATAACACTTATTTTTCACAATTGGCCATGCATCAAATTTACATGGAGATTTTGGAACATAGTCATTAATTTTCTGGAGCAGGCATTTGTGAAGGAGGTCCGTAAGCATTATCATGGGCTATACACGTATCGTAGACTAGCAGGGGAAAGATCATTCTTCTGCCCTACCAATATCCATAGGCCCGGTGAGAGCAAGCCAACCTCATATCAATATGTAAATTTATAATTTATGTTTATTTAGTTAACTATAATTGAAGTTATAATTGGTTAAATTTAATTTTACAATTAAATAGTGATGTTTTGAAAACGATTTTTTTTTACCATTAATGGCTTATAAAATAATCATTTTAAATATTTTCAACTTGAATAATTTATTTTAACCTATAAATATAAAAAGGTTAAATAAGTTTAATTTAACTGAGATATATAAGTTTTCCCGGTGGGCGAGTGGATTTCCTATCCAATAGACAGAGTGATCCTGAACTAAGTTCAGCTTAATTACTTGGGAAAAAAAAAAAAAAGCTTAATCAATCAAAATATATAATATGGTTCCTTTTATTTATGCATATACACATTACAATTACTTCATTCTGAGGGAGTGAAAAATGAAAACCGCAAAGGAAATTTTATTTCAAATTTATACCTAAAAATAGATCACATGCGGTGAAAAATGTTAGGATGAATATCCAATACAAATATTTCAAGCAACCAAGAAAATGAAATAAAGAAATGTTCTCACGACTTTTAAGAACTTGGATGCCTGCATGATGCCGATGATCGACGCTTTAATACATTTAGTAGTGAAATATCCTTGTTTCTTTGCTGAAAATGAGATGAAAGAATATATCTTGTAGTCTTATTACTAATAATGGTTTCAAAAGGTGAAAGGAAAGAAAAGAAAGAGATGAAAGAATATATATTGTAGTGTTATTATTTTTAATTGTTTTAAAAGGTGAAACGAAAGAAAGATAGGGTTGTTAAATTAGAATTATTGAATTAGAAAAGTGGTATTTTGATTTGAAATACTAATTGTTATGTTAGATATAGGTTGTTTAGTGTATTTGTGTTAAGTTAGTAATATATTATTAAAATAATAATTGAAATATTGAGATGATGAAAGTTTACTGAGATATAATTGACTACTTATTTTACCAATGAAATATTTAAAACTATTCTAAAAAAATATAGATTTTTTAAAATGGACAATTTCTACTAAGAGGAAACAATATCTACATATTGCTTTTGACTCATTTTAGGCATTTTATGTCGTTTGATGAAGGGCATTTAATAAACAATTTTACTGATATTTGATTTGGTGGCATTCAAAATGTATGTCTTATTTTTATTCTCATTTGTATTCCTTAATATTGGTGATTATCTCATTTAGGAAATTATCTATAATTGTTGTAAATCAAAGACAATACTCTGCATCACAAGTTGAACTAGACCCAAGGGATGACAAATTAGAAGAATCTTACTATTGTTGTATATTGGTTGCTTCAATAGTAGGTTTTGGATGACATTATTTCATCTTTGCTTAATGTACTACAACCAATTGCCATAATTTCTTTCATAGTGCATAACATTCTACATATGTATTTGTGAAGTAACTCAAAAACAATACATTGCCTGATAGTTTGTCTATACATGTCAAACAAGCCTTGGTGTCATATGCACACTTTTCTTAACAATGAGAAATGAGATTTTCTTGTCACTTACAATATAAGATGTGACAACTATTCAAATGATGGTTCTTCTATTGCATGCAATAGAAACTTTTATAATTTTACATCATCTAATGGACCTCCAATGCATGGAGCTTTTGTATGAAATCTTGAGTATGGTATTCACCTAATGTTTTACACTACCAAAAAAATAATTTCCCACTTCAAAGGTAAGTGGAACGTATTTTCACTCATAAGTAAAGACACTCTTATTGTTTACAATTATGCATAGGCAACACCGATGGACATCATTTAGAAATCATTTGCCTATGTTTTATCTTTTCCTCATTATTTAATAGTAAACAAAAAAAAGTACCATGTAACCCGTTTGTTTTTATCTAAATTAAATACTTTTGAAAATTCTTACCAAAAATCAAAAATAGTTTTTTATTGGAGTTGAGATTTGAAAAACATTTAATTCATTAGAAGTATAATTAATATTGTAATAATAAATTTTACAATTTAATTAAAATCAAATGTAAAAACATAGTATCCCATTACAAACATTTTTCCTTCCATTTTTTAAGTGATACAATGAAACACAATAAATTATTAAGTGATAGAAAAAAATTATATTATGCCACTCTCCATGGATGATTTGGTCCTCTTGTGGCTTGTCCTTCACATTCACTTCCCCACTGTCACATCCCTCTATAGATCTCGCTAACCCATGGTTGATTTGGTCCTCTTGTGGCTTGTCCTTAACATTTTCTTCCGCCCGCTCTCACATCACTCTATAGATCTCAGGCCTGGCGTTGATTATCCATAGACACAAAATTTTTTATTTTTTTCACTTGATGATGATGATGCTTGTGCTCATGATTCATGTAAAGACTCAAATTTTTTATTTTTTTTCCTTATGTAAAGACTTAAATTATGATGGGAAGTTACTAACTTGAGTCATTTTTTTAAGGGGGTTAATGCATGGACAAGTATCAAAGACATGATATATATCATCAAAGACAACCAGAAAGCACATATATTGTACCATATATGTGCTTTACTCAAAATTCACCAAATTTTGTACATACCCCAAATTTATGTACAGTAAAGACCAATATTGCCCAATTATACTACTATGCTATCATTTTAAGTAAAGATTCATTAATCAAATATCATAGAATAAAATAATATTTTATAGAAAAACACTAACATAATAATAATAATATTATTATTATTATTATTATTATTATGATTATTAACATCATTATATTATATTTTTCATAATACCATAATTGAAAATTAATAGTAAAACAAGTTTTTAGTATTAATATTTACTATTCTTATATAATTGAATTTAATAATTTAATATTAAAATAATATATTATATATTTAAAATAATATAATAACAATAATTTATTTTTGTTAGGGATTGTTTATTTACCCACTAAGGTGTTTTTAGAAAATAATTTTGTGGTGAAAGATAATAATTTGAAGTGCATTTAGGTATATCTTAAAAAGTTTTTGATATTATTTTTATTAAAAAAAGAAGATGATATATAAATAGTGTTATAGTTTAAAATGAACCACTAAATTTTTTTTTTTGGTGTTAATGATTATTTCACAATATTGGTTCAAAATTTGTTGAGAGATAAATATTTATTAATTTCACTCTTTAACAAAGCATAAGCATAAATATATAATTAATTTTAAATCAATATATATGGACTTAGTCTCTCAATTTTAATAAAATTAAGAATAATAAATAACCCCACAAAATCATAAATACTTAATCTAAACAAGAAGCAGCATCACCATTAGTTTTGATTAAAATGTAAAAACGATGAGTGTTCATTAAAATTTAAAAAAAAAAAAAAATAACAAACAAACATATACTCGCAAGCATCACTATTAGTGTTCAAGAAAAAGCTGTTTGAGATAATGCCTCATTTATGATGCATGCTAGAGATTAGGGATTGGTTTGGTTTGTTGGAGGATGTTGAGAGATTCTCTCAACTTCTCCCTCCAAGAGTGGAATTAGTTGGATCTCAGCAGCACTATAAAAATTGTGATATATTCATTTGATTATAATATAGAAATTAATTATTGTGTGTGAATCGTGTTCAGTGGATGCTCTCTCCAATTTTTAATATGGTATCAGAGCCTCTACTCGCTTAAATTCCTCACGGGATGGCCAGGAAAATGTGAGATTGAGTATGGTGTAGGAGAGTAGCATAGTGTAGGATCTGTTGCTGATCATGGACACGGCCAGTGATTTGGTGTGGGTGCCCTGCACCAGAAATTATAGTTGCAACAACTGCCCTATAGACAGCGCCTCCAATGGGGTTTTCCTTCCGAGGATGTTGTCCTCTTTTCACTTTGTAACCTGTGCAGATCCAATATGCGAAGTCCTTTTCGGGAACAACTCGGAACTCCTGTGTGGGAATTGCGCAGGAAGCCTCACGAACTTCTCTCAGACTTGTCCGCCCTATGGGATTCTGTATGGCATGGGAAGCACCATAGGGCTTCTCCTGACAGATACCTTGAATTTACCATCGGAAAACGGAGAAGGGGCATGAGCAATAACCAATTTTGCAGTGGGATGTTCAATAGTTTCATTCGAGAAACCTTCTGGTATTGTAGGATTTGGCAGAGGAGCTCTGTCTATGCCTTCCCAACTGAGAGAACACATTGGCAAAGATAAATTTGCGTATTGCCTTCAGAGCCACTAACTTGACGAAGAAGACAAGAAAAGCCTCATGGTTCTCGGTGATAATGTGCTCCCTAGTGATATCCCTTTGAATTACACGCCATTTTTAATCAATTCTAGAGCACCTCTTTCTTCTCAATATGGCGTATATTATTACATTGGTCTCAGAGGGTTCAGTATTGGGGGAAAACGCTTGAAGTTGCCTTCTAATTTATTGGAATTCGACAGCCAAGGCAATGGAGGAGCCATAATAGATTCAGGTACTACATTCACTGTCTTAAACGAAGAAATATTCAACCAGATTGAAGGTGATTTTGCTTCTCAGATTGGATACACAAGAGCTAGTGATGTTGAAGCTAGCACTGGCATGGGACTGTGTTACAATGTGTCTGGTGTAAAGAATATTGTGTGGCCTGAATTTGCATTTCATTTCAAGGGTGGCTCAGATATGGTACTGCCTGTTGTCGGGCTGTGAAAGTGTGATGGCAGAGGTGTAGTTTAAATCCATTAATTTGTTGTTGGACGAAGTTCACTGCATGAGCAATGGGCAGATGAGTTCGTCCCGAGTCGGTTTATAGGCGAAGAAGAATTGTGTTGGTGGAGTGTGTAGCTTGTTAATATGTAGAATTATGAGTTTTTTGTTGTGAGATTTGTGTAGTGCAGAACCAATTATTGAACAAATTAGCATTATTTAAATTAGTCGTTCTCGACGTTCTTTGGTGCCGAGAGAACAATTGGCTAATTTGATTGTGTGAATTTGTTATATGCTGATGGATCTTGTTGTGCTTTGAGCTTCAAGAGCATTGGTTACAGGTTATACAATGAGATCCTTGTGTGTAAATGTCACTTTGTAGGATTGATCACTGATCATATTCTGTACCTAGAATATTTTCCTATAGACTGTTGAAATTTATTCTTCGGGGTTATTTCACAGATGGAAATATTTCCATAGGATAGTTCAGTGTCGTGACTCTTCTTCGGGGGTGTCAAGAATCTTTGATCTTACAAATTCAACATTGCTGGTTAGAAACAAATGTATTTTAAATGGGTTGAATGGTAGCTCGAAAATGGTGGAGAAAAGAGCGTTGTCTATGATATCTTAGAGTGGGTACAAATGTTAATGAAGACCAAGGCAAACAAATGTTTGTTTAGTGTGTTCACCATTTCTGTAATGTATGCATTAAAGTGGGGTGTTTGAGATAATGCCTCATTTATGATGCATGCTAGAGATTAGGGATTGGTTTGGTTTGTTGGAGGATGTTGAGAGATTCTCTCAACTTCTCCCTCCAAGAGTGGAATTAGTTGGATCTCAGGAGCACTATAAAAGTTGTGATATATTCATTTGATTATAATATAGAAATTAATTATTGTGTGTGAATCTTGTTCAATAGATGCTCTCTCCAATTTTTAATAAAAGCTTCACTAATCATATAACACAAGAGTGTAATCATATTCTCAAATAAATTCAGTAAGCGCACAAATGCATTTCCAAGTGATGAATGTCGATGATTAATTTATTAATTCCAAACAGCTTACACTGCACAACTAGGGACAAATGGAAATATGCGTCGTGATTAGATTCCACATAGACTATCCAATATCTGTCAACAGAAATAGCTGTGAAAATTAGGAAATATACACTGAAAATCTTAAGCATTTCAGTTTCAAGAACATTGTGTATCTTCCCGTGCCATTTTTCTACCACTTGAAAGAATTTGAATATGTGTGTTCTTACCGCGCCATTTTTCTACCACTTGAACGAATTTGAATATATGTACGAAAGCATTCCTCTTAAAGAGTAAAACTTGTCTATCAAACCATGCTCTAAAAAGTTCTGCTTTGCTTAAACCGTATTTTTGTGTAGGCAGAGCCGCAGTATGGTATTTGCTTTTATCGCATGGAACTGAAAATTCTGCTTTTATATCGGCTCCCATGTGAAAAAAAAATGAAATGCATCTGCAAAATCTTTCCCCGAAACGTAGTGGTATACCAGCGGTTCGTGGTCTTTCCGCGAAGTGACATATACCTTATATATATATATATATATATATATATATATATTAAATTCTGAGTGTAAATTTAGCAGTGGAAAAAAAACCTGACATGTCAAATTGGGATAAGAAAGGTAAACAATGACTAATTAAAAATAAAATAAAAATAGATGAAAAATAAAAATAAAAATAATAATATAGATAAAAAAATTACAATACAATTCAACTAAAAAAAATGGAAAATTCTATTTCAAACTTTTTTAATATTTCTTTTAATTAAATATTTGTAAAATAAATCTTGAAAATAAAAAACCATATAATATTCAAAATAAAAAACCATATGTTATAGATATCTTAAAATCTTTAATAAAATAAATATTTTCACTTTAAAATTATAATATTTGAAAATATTATTTTTGCAATCATACCATCTAAAAAACATCTAATATTAATATTAAAAAATTAATAATAATATCAGCATATTTCCATTTTAACTAAAAAAAAATCCAAAAGAAATATACTTTCTTCACATACAATTATTATGAAAAGAAATTAATCTCTAACACATAGATCCTAGATCCTAACATAAAAATAAATCTATACTCCTTATTGAAAAAAACCATTTTAAAATACAATACAAATTTTTTTATCCCTTATTCAAAACAAATCAAAACCAAAAAAAATGATCAAAACCATCTTCTGAATGTGTAGTGTGCCTCCAATTTCCAAATTATATTCACTTTGAACAGATTTGGATGCAAACATTTTTAGGAGTTGTCTTTCCAGGCAACAGAATAGCCCGGACCGCAGGTTTTTGCTGGAATCCGGTTCAATAAAATTCAAAAAATGAGGTAGTTGCAGTTTTTGGAATCCATTTTTGAGAGTGGAAATAGATTCAGCACTATCAAAAACCTTTAGGAAACCCAAAATACTGAAGTTTAACTACTATAAACAAGATTCTGATAAAATATTTGCCTGAATTTTTCAAAATCTCTACCAGATTCAAGGCCATTCTATTACTTTTTTAAGACTACAGCACATTTTTATATAGAAATTGAGTCAGTCTTTTCGTCATAAAACCCTAACTGCAAGCGTATATGGAAGTGAGAAGTGCGTTGTCAATTCCGTCCGTAGCGCTGCCCCAATCGGAGCACTTGCCACCGATCATAGATGACGTATTCGTGCATTACGTAATGAAATACCCTTCTTCTCCAAAACAGTTGGCCTATAGGAGTGTTACGGTGGCATGACCTCCTTGGATACCATTTTTAAGTCACATCCTTAAGAAGCGAATCTCTTTATTTCCAATTTCCATAATGGTCAAAATGACCTAAAATTTTAAACAAGCTTTATATGGCTCCACACTCTTTTAGTTTTGATTCCATTCCATAATGTTGTCATGACTACTTTAATAGATTATATGGAACTCTTTATTTCACTCTAATCATTTGCTATAATTTTTTTTGGTTAAATAAATAATTTTTTTACGATTTTATGAAAAATAAATAAAACAGCGATTTGAGTGTGGGTAGGTATTAAATTTTAGAAAAATCAATATTTTTTTTAATTTATTTATTTTTATTTTAAATTATATAAATTGAAAATTAATTTAATGTTGATTTTAATATTGATTAGGTTTAATATACATTTTGAATAGATCAAATAGTTAAGAGTATGAGTTTTTTCTTAAGAAATCAAATATTCTAATCAAGAGGGGTAGAGTATTTGTGTCTTAGTAGATTTTAAGAATAATAAGGGGTCTCATACACCAATTTGGTGTTTGGCTTGATTGTGACCTTACACTTAACTCTATTACACTTAAAGATACTTAACTTTCCCACAAGCATCTTCATATGCCAATACAAGTCCATTGTTTTCTAGTATTTGGTGTCTGGCCCTCGAGCTCCCTATATCACATACCCAATTCCTTAGTTTGACATCAATGTCCCAATCATGGATTACACCATGTCCCCTCTGGATTTCATTTTCCACAGTCTCTATCTCTTCATGTACATGTGGGAGAACCTATTCTCAAAAGAGATCAGTAAATTCCCCTAGCTTGATTTCGCATATGAATGGGACAATTGCTAGCTTGCTCAGCCTCAAAAGTCATTGAACCACCTCATCACCGATGGCCAAAGCATAAATTCTTACCGTAAAGGATGGTTGTATGACCTACACAAGGTTGACACCATAACGAGAAAATGACCAAGAACGAATTAAGAAGGGTATATATAATGAGGAAAGAAGCAAATTAAGGAGCAAAATGCAAGTTTCCTAGCTTATAATTTTTCAGAACCTTCAGCTTGATGTTATCTTATTGCTTATTCCTATTGAGTTCATTGATAACTTACCTTCCTATTTGAATAGTTTCACCCTATGATTATTTCCATTGAATATTCCCAGGATCAGGCCGAAAGGCATACTTGATGGACAACAGGTAAATATTTCTCTACTACCCCTTGTTGGTCTCGAAGGATGGAGGAGGCTAGGTTAGCCGAAAAATGATTATCAGTTCAAAGATGCAAGGCGACCCTTTTCAGAATAAAAAAAAGTAGAGAAAATGCCTCAAGCTAATGTCCGAATACCAAACACTTAGAAGCTCTAGTTAGAAAAGCTTTAAAAACCACTTAAAAAACCTATATATTACAATAAATCAATTATCACATATCACCCACCCTACTCCATAAAATTCAAATCTAGAAATAAACATTCTCGCAACAATTCCACATGGAAAAATGATAATAAAAATTAATAAAAAAACCTCAACTAACAATACTATACCTTAAAAATGTATTATATATTTTATAATTTCAAATAACAAATGATATACCGCAAACTTCAAAACCATAAATTTTACTAGACATTTTGAAATTTATGTTTGGATTATACATTTTGTTAACCTCATCAAGGGTATTGTTAGTATCTCTTATCGATTTAATAAACTTACCTCGTTTTAATTCAATATATATTATGAATGAAAACAATAAAACATCTTATCAATTACAAATAAAACAATTATATATAGCTTTTTTTTAACACCTATATTAATGTTTAAAGCCTATTCTAGTTCCATAGAAAGCTTCATACATGTAAATAGATAGGCATCAATATATTGGAAGATGCTCATTGCATATAGAGGCTTCAGAATAGTTCTTTTACGAAAAGTGCTCCACGTACAGATAAAATGTTATGTTACAAATTATCCTATTGGTTTTTATATCAGATATTTTTGCTTTCCAATGAAAAATAGTATTATTTTCCTATGTAATGTAGCTACAATAAAGTGATATAAGTTCTATTATTATTTTGGTTAAATTAAAAATTCTAATTTTTTTTTTCAAAATATTAAAAGTTCATTCTTTATTTTTAATAATACATATGCAAAAGAATATACCTAAATTCATGTGTATGGTAAATCATCACTCTCATGTTCCATGGGCTTTCTTAGGTTCCTTGCACTATATTTGGGTAGCTCACACTATTTTTCTCATCGTCTCCAATAGCAACTATATTTGTAAAAATTAAATGTTAAAAAAAATAATTAATATTCCATGGGCATTTTTAGGTTCGTAGCACTATATTTGGGTAGCTCACACCATTTTTCTCATCGTCTCCAATAGCAACTATATTTGTAAAAATAAAATGTTAAAAAAAATAATTAATAATTATCGATAATAAAGCACGATAATAAAACATCATAATTATCTTGTAATTTATTAATGATAATTTTTAATAAAATATAATTAAAAACATGAGGAAGTTTATTAATTATTATATCAAAATATATTATTACCATGTTAAATTTAATTTAAATTTTTTATTTTTATAAATTTGATAAGTTTTAATGATGTTTTTTATTTGTTAAGCCCAAGGGTGCAGTGATTTGAAATTGGAGGAGGAAATTTTTTTCTTCTTAAAAAGTGATCATTCTATGACACTTTGCAAGTAAAAATTGGTCTTATGAAAACACAAGTTTAAAGGTCTTTTCAAGGTATTGAGTTAATTTTACATGTGCACTTTAGACAAGCAACAAATCATCATTTAACTCATAAAGGCATTCAAGAAAAGAGACAACAAAAAATTTGGTGATAGAGTTCACCCCTCCTGGGCTACATCTTCAGGTCTGCTATCACAACTAGAATGCTCCATATATTTTAGTGATGAAGAGTACATAAAATTTGCTGACAATATCAGTGGCTAGTTGCCCCTTCAAGAAAACATTCTCCTGCAAAGAACTCTCACTCTAAAAGGCGTGAAAATCTACAGTTAGTCATGAAACAATCAAAAAGAAAATGGCTCTCACATCAAGACCTTGTACTCCATCTGAAAATGAGCATACAAGTACAATAATTCCACATTGAAGCACACAAAGAGAGCTTTCCTCAACAAGACATATTGATAAAAGACAAACATGAGTTGCACAAATAAGTTGATAGAAATGAAATCACTCAGAAATGTATTGCAGAAAACATAAATACAAAACTAAAGCAAAACATTGGCGGAAAAGGCAGAAGCCTCATGGCTTCTTCATGTAATCTCTCTTATTAAAAGAATTTTAATTATACAATTTAAATAGATGAGAGAAGATAGGTCGTGCTATCTTAGTCTCTTTTGGTTGAGTTAATTACTCACCAAAAACCCACCAAGATAGGAGTTCCTAAACAAACTCCATCTTTTGAGGAACAACCCAACAACCCAAGAGTTAGGAATATTTAATTAATTATTTTGGATTTATTATTGTTATTTTAGAGAGGCTAACATAAGTCACAGCTGCTATAGTCAACATCTGAAGGGTAGAAAACTCATACAAGGTCCTCTCCATGCTAAAAAATAATTCAATAACTACTCCAAAACATTGATTGATCATGACACCCATGGACACAAACCTACAAAAGTCTCTTCAGATGTGCTCCAATCAGTAAACAAAGGTCTCCGTTGGATCTAGAATGTCTAGCAACCCTTATATCAATTCTTCTTGAGCTTCATAGTACCAAAAATGCATCTGGTTATGGCTCTCTAACCATTATGTTATTATCCATCCTACAAACTATATAATCCTATTAATCGAGCGACAATTCCACCTCAATTTCTGCTCAGGAGGCGAAAATTTCGATTGCCAAAGGTGCAAAATGTTGGATCGTTAAATTCTCCAATAATCCCCGTGAGTGCTAAAATGTGGCCACATGGGCCATAAGGGCGAGGGCTGGTCCAACGGCCTGCCCCCGCTGGCCTAGGTCCCTTTTCTTTCGGGTTTGTGGTCACGTAAAAGGTGATGTGGCTGGGGGTCGGGGCTAACTACTCGCCCCTGCCGCTGAAGCCCTCTACTCCTTAGCGCTTGATTTAGTGGGCTCCCATAAGCCCAAGGTCGGGGCCTGATTCCTCCTGACTCCCAAACACCTGACCCTAGGTCCCGTGAATGGTGATAAGACTATGGGCTAGGGCTTATAGCCTGCCCCCTCTACCAAGCTCCCATTCTGCTTGCACCATGGTCATGTGCGGGACTGGTGAATAGGGGTTGGGGTTGGTCCTCAAGCCCTCTTCGTTGTGCACCATTGGTCGTACGAAGTGGCAGGTGACCAGGGGTTGGGGCTCACTACCTGACCCCTCCTCCAAAAAGGTATCAAATAAAAACTTGAATAACGTTAGTGCCCTTAGAGGGTGAGAATCACTGTCATGGCACAATGGTAAGGTGCTATAGTACTAGACGACAACTCTTGCATTTGAGCTAGCCCAAGGCTATCCTACCCTTAACAAAATTTTGGCCTACCACAAGGTGGGATGTGGTGGCCTCTGGTTGGGCCACATGGCATCCTCTAATTGGACCACCACAAAACCATTCCAACTAATAAAAATGTGCCAACTCGCACTTGTATGAGGCTGACACTTGGAAAACCCTAATTGGTCCAAACTTGCCCAGTAGGCTTGCTAACATCAACGGTATGACTGCTCAGTCAGCAGCCCAGTCAACCAATCTGCAATTTTTTTTATTGTCGACCGAAAACTTAAAAACATCATAACGTTGTCATATGACATCGGATTGAGGAGAAAAAAATTTCATTGGAATTAGAACAACGACCACTACAAATTGACGCCAATTTTGAAATATTTTGGGTACTTTAATTTTTGAGCTAAATTTTGATCACCGGATCATACCTCCCCACTAGAAAAATTTGGACTCCAAAAGTTAAATTCTCCTAGTAAATAAAATGAGGTAAAAAATAAAAAATTTCCCAAAACTCAATCCTTAATGTTTTGTTTTCAATTGGTGCCTTCAAGCTCCAATAAAGGGACTCCACATTGTAGAAATTACACCAATGGATTCAATCTGATCATGAAATGTACTAAAACAAGATATTGAATCCTTCAACAATATTTGTGGAATATAAATCACGATCGATCAATCACATGCAAGTAAGAGAAAGAATTAAATCAATCGCACAACAAAATATTTTATTGGGGAAATAAACTACTCAAAACCCCTCCATATTTATTATGTAATCAACCAAGGAATCATGAAACAATACAATACATGCATGCTCACAATAACCTCATACACTCTACTAATTGTTTCACATTGATCTAGGAAAAATTGGACCAATACATAGACAATTTCCTTCCCACCTTCAGCTTGCCTTGCTCACACAATCCCTAGGAAAAATAATTCCTATTAAATAGGAATTCCAACCTTCCTTGACTGCACAATCCATCATGGCTATCTCGTGGCTTTATAATTGTGCTCGGGAAATTCACTAATAATACAACTGAAAGTTTACTTACCTTTAACCTTTTTCTCAACTAGGCCGGCGTCAGAATTGACATGCATGCAACTATTAATAGTGAATCATTAGTTACTTGGTAGATCACTAGTGAATTAAATCTATTTTAGTTCACTTGATCTTCCACTATCTCATCAATCAATTAGAACTAGTTAAATTGATTTTAACTCAATTAATTTGAGTTAACTGATTGCACTCACACCACACTAGTGCTACAACTACAACTGGACCCTGTAAATAATAGAATCACTCTATATGCCTAATTTTTGATCCTCAACTCGAAATTATTTACTTAAATAAGTCTATCACACTTAGTTAACTATTACAAGTTGTTATGATATAATATTACAATTTATTTTCCAGTTTATTTAAAAATTGGTTGCCCACATTAGCACTAATGTGTCACTAAATTCCTCACTCATGTGTGAACTGGAATCCCACACTAGTATGTGGTGCATTTTCTTGTTGAATTTAAAAGCTCCCTCTCAACAAGAAAAGGATTATCTGCTACCCTGATCCTGCCTCTGCGGTATTCAAATTTTTTCTTCACAATTGCTTTCATCAAGATATCTGCACCCTGATCCTCCATGGGAATGTACTGCAACAACATAATGTGCCTTTGAACACAATATCTCAGATGGTGGTATCAGATATCAATATTCTTGGACCTGTCAGGCAATATTGGATTAACCGAGAGTTTTATACAACTTTTGTTATCTTAATGTATCACCGCCGGATCCATCTGATGACCAAAAAAACCAACAAGTATCTTCCTCATCCAAATAGCCTCATATGAAGCCTGACTAGCTACCATGTACTCTGCCTTGGCTGAACTGAGTGCAACTGAACCAAGAAAGTGTCGTTGATCCTATGCTGAAGATGCCCCCTAATGTGCTCTTCCTTTCTGATGGACTACCTGCCCATTCTTCATCGGTGAAGCCTTGAAGCTTCACTACCTCTGTCTCTTTGTACCATAATCCATACTCTATAGTACCCCTGAAATATCACAAAACATGCTTCCCTAGCTTCCAAAATATCTTGGTAGGCTTAACCATAGCTTGACTAAGATGGTTAACTGCGTAGCATATGTCTGGTCGTGTGTTCACCAAATACATAAGTGAACCCACAAGATCCCTCTAAACAGTAGAATTTACTACCTCACCTGAAGTAGCATCCTCCTTCCACCAATTTCCTGCAAGAGGAGTCTCCATGGGTTTGCTGCCCTCCATGTGGAACTTCCTTGGAATCTCCTTGGCATACTTTCCCTGAGATACAAATATCTCCCCATCTCTTTGCAATATTTCCAAGCCAAGGAAATAATGCAATAGCCCCATGTCCTTCATCTCAAACTCTATTGCAATATCCTCTTTGCAAGAAGTTATGAGCTGCTCATCACCTTTCAGTATTAGATCATCAACATAAACTACAATATTCAAAAGCTTACCATCAACCAAAATATGATATAGGTTTGCATCCACTTCACTCTTTGTGAAGCCCAACCCGGTGAAATAACTATCGATCGTGATTTACCAAGCCCGAGGTGCTTGCTTCAACCCATACAATGCTCTCTTGAGTTTGCACACATGCGACTCCCTGTTAAAGGTCTCAAAACCTTTTGGTTTCTTAATGTACACTTCTTCCTCAATAACTCCATTGAGAAAGGCTGTATTTACATCCATCTAATGTATCTGCCACCCCATCTATGCTGAGAGTTCAAGGATAAATCTAATCGATAAGTACCTTGCAACCAATGCAAAAGTCTCCTCATATTCAATCCCCTCCACCTGTTAAAATCCTTGGGCCACAAATATAGCCTTGTATTTCTCCACACTCCCATCTGCTGCTTGATTCACCTTGTACACCCACCTGGATCCAACCACTAACTTCCCCACTGGTCTTGGGACCACTTCCCATGCACTATTTCTGATAATGGAGTCATACTCCTCAACCATGGCATCAACCCATGTTGGCTGCTGCACTTCTTCCTCAAAAGAGGATGGTTTTGTCACAATACACTCACTCATAAGAGCCATGTATCCAATATACATGTCTGGGGACCTTCTCTACCTGTGTTGTGATTTAGGTGCACCTACATGCTCTGTCACATCTAGTATCAATCTGTCAGCTTCTTTGATGCGCTTTCTACCATTTCTGGTCGATGGCTCTGCATGAGTGGTTTCTGCCACTCCATGATTCTCTGCTTGTGGCTACTCCACATCCTGAGGTTCATCCTTTGGAACTAAGAGTTCTTCATCTGCATGCAAGTCAAGCTTCATCTCAAAGGAAAATCACATGGCTTTCTCGTCATGAAATTTAACATCTCTCCTGACAACTGTTGTCGTGTTAGCCGACAAATACACCCAATAGTTGTGGGGAGTATTAGTGCACCCAAAAAATATCCCAACCTCTGTTGTTGGTTCTAGATTCTTCCTGGCATCTTTGGTCACATGGAAATAAATAGATGAGCCAAAAATTTTAAAATATGAAACATCTAGTTTCTTACATGAAAGAGCCTCCTCTAGTGTACTCATGTCAAGTATCCGATGAGGACTACAGTTCTGCACAAATACCGTTGTGTTGCATGCCTTTGACCATAGATGAAATGGTAGGCCCTGATCATGCAACATATCTCGTGCTACTCGCATAGTTGTTTTGTTATTTATTTCTGCAACCCCATTATGTTGTGGGATATGAGGTGCAATCAATTCTCTCTGAATGACTTCTTTGGCACAGAAGTTATTGAATTCATTAGATACATACTCACTACGATTGTTACTCCTTAGAGCCTTCACCTTCTTCCCTACATCTTTCTTTACCAGTGCTTTGAACTCACAAAACTTGGAGAACGTCTGATCTTTCTTCTGCAGAAAGGAGATCCAACACTTCGTATAAAAATCATGAACAAAAATCACATAATACCTATGCTTTTCTGTAGAAGCTATTGAGAATGGTCCACACAAGTCTGAGTGAACTCTCTCAAGGATTTCCGCCGCTCGGTTCTCCTTCTCATGAAAAGTGGCTTGAGTATACTTTCCCATGGTACATCCCTTGCATGTGTCTATCTGTGCAAGAGTACCCTTTGGAATACATGTAGAAATATGTTGCATGATCCTCAAAGCACTGTGGTGTAAATGGCCCAATCTCCTGTGCCATAACTCACCTATATCCCGGCTCACCGCTTCCCTTGCTTCACTGCTCAATGATCTGCAGTCATCTACATCAAGTTTGTAGAGGTTATTCACATGAACTACAATCTTCTTTACCTATCCTGTGGCTTTGTGATGAAGGAAAACCTTTCCTTCACTGAAAACCACATCATATCCAAGATCATCCAACATAGCAACTGAAATTAAATTATTTTTCAAGCCTGGTACATGCATGAATTCGTTTAATATGAAAGGTTTACCTGAATGTCTCTGGAAAGTAACTATACCAATCCTGGTAGCACTATACCTCCCATCATCACCCATCTTGATGTGCATCTTACGATACTTCTCCTCCAAGGTACTAAATAGTTCTTTGTTTCCCGTCATTTGGAAAGATGCTCCACTATCCAATTACCACATAGATCCCATCAAATTTGACGCCATGAATGTGATGAGAGAGAAGTCAAACTCAAACTGTGATGCCAAAGCTTCACCCGTTGAAGCTCGTGGAGCCTTCTTGTTCTTATTCTTCTTTTGTGGACAATTTGTGGCATAATGTCCATGATCATGACAGTGAAAACATTTCACCTTTGACATGTCACACTTCTTGATTTCTTTGTCGGTCTCAGATTTGGAATAAGACTTCTTCCCCTTCCCCTTCGTTTCCTTACCATCCAATGCACAATTTTCCTCATCATCAGTCTTGGATGAGGATCCATCCCTGGTATTCTACTGAAACTATTCTTGTACCAAATCCAACCACAATCACTCCTAATCTGGTAACTTCTCCCTCCCATTCACAGAGTCCTGGTAACTATGCCATCTCTTGGGAAGGCCTAGGAGTGCTAGGCTTACCAAGTCATCATCAACTATGGTAATCCTAACACTTCCAAGTTCATCTCGACATTGAGTGAACTTGGTCAAGTATTTCTTGATTGTGTCGCCCTTCTCCATTTTTATTTTCCTGAGATTGTCCTTGAGTGCCAGTTTTCTCTGGTCACTTCTGCTTTGAAACAGATTTGTTAAGGCCTTCCACATAGCATATTGAGTTGCCTTTCCATGGATACTCGAGACAATATGATCTAATGCTTCCTCTAACATTATCCTCCTCTCCTTTCCTACCTTCTTCTAGCATGCATCAAGAAGTTTGGCATCTACTGCTGCGGGGTTGGGAATATCATTATCTATGAATTCCTTCAAACCATTGTCCTCCAACATTGCCTCCATCCTGTCCTTCCATGCAATATAATTCTAACTACCCTCGAGTGCATATTCGAGTCTCAATCCATTGAAAGAAATCTTGATCCTCTTCTAGCTCCAAAGAAAATATCTGCAAATATTATTACTGTTCAACACAAACTCAGTTTCTTCTCCACTATCGTGATTCCTAGCGCTCTGATACCATGTAGAAATTACAGCAATGGATTTAATTCGATCATGAAATGTACTGAAAAAAGATACTAGATCCTTCTACAATATTTGCAGAATATAAATCACGATCGCTCAATCACATGCAAGTAAGCGAAATAAGTAAAACAATCACACAATAGAATATTTTCTTGGGGAAAGAAATTACTCAAAACCCCTCCTTCCACAGTCTTTGTCTCTTGTTGTACATGTGGGAGAACCTATTCT
Organism: Pinus albicaulis; assembly: GCA_034641835.2. Lineage (NCBI taxonomy): Eukaryota > Viridiplantae > Streptophyta > Pinopsida > Pinales > Pinaceae > Pinus > Pinus albicaulis. The sequence goes on from CM076577.1 coordinate 1,375,752,452, forward strand.
CAAAAGAGATTAGTAAATTCCCCTAGCTTGATTTCGCATATGAATGGGACAATTGCTAGCTTGTTCAGCCTAAAAAATCATTGAACCACCTCATCACCGATGGCCAAAGCATAAATTCTTACCGTGAAGCATGGTTATATGACCTACACAAGGTTGACACCACAACAAGAAAATGACCAAGAACGAATTAAGAAGGGTATATATAATGAGGAAAGAAGCAAATTAAGGAGAAAAATGTAAGTTTCCTAGCTTATAATTTTTCACAACCTTCAGGTTGATGTTATCTTACTGCTTATTCCTATTGATTTCATTGATAACTTACCTTCCTATTTGAATAGTTTCACCCTATGATTATTTCCATTGAATATTCCGAGGATCAGGCCAAAAGGCATACTTGATGGACAACAGGTGAATATTTCTCTACTACCCCTTGTTGGTCCTAAAGGATAGAGGAGGCTAGGTTAGCCGAAAAATGATTATCAGTTCAAAGATGCAAGGCGACCCTTTTCAGAATAAGAAAGAGTAGAGAAAATGCCTCAAGCTAATGTCCGAATACCAAACACTTAGGAAGCTCTAGTTAAAAAACTTTAAGAACCACTTAAAAAACCTATATATTACAATAAATCAATTATCACATATCTCCCACCCTACTCCATAAAATTCAAATCTAGAAATAAACATTCTCCCAACAATTCCACATAGAAAAATGATAATAAAAATTAATAAAAAAAATCTCAACTAACAATACTATACCTTAAAAATTATTATATATATTATAATTTCAAATAACAAATGATATACCGCAAACTTCAAAACCATAAATTTCAATAGACATTTTGAAATTTATGTTTGGATTATACATTTTGTTAACCTCATCAAGGATATTGTTAGTATCTCTTATTGATTTAATAAACTGACCCCATTTTAATTCAATATATATTATGAATGAAAACAATAAAATATCTTATCAATTACAAATAAAACAATTATATATAGCTTATTTTTAACACCTATAATAATGTTTAAAGCATATTCTAGTTCCATAGAAAGCTTCATACATGTAAATAGATAGGCATCAATATATTGGAAGATGCTCATTGCATATAGAGGCTTCAGAATAGTTCTTTTACGAAAAGTGCTCCACGTACAGATAAAATGTTATGTTATGTTACAAATTATCCTATTGGTTTTTATATCAGATTTTTTTGCTTTCCAATGAAAAATAGTATTATTTTCCTATGTAATGTAGCTACAATAAAGTGATATAAGTTCTATTATTATTTTGGTTAAATTAAATATTCTAATTTTTTTTTTCAAAATATTAAAAGTTCATTCTTTATTTTTAATAATACATATGCAGAAGAATGTACCTAAATTCATGTGTATGGTAAATCATCACTCTCATAAATCATCACTCTCATGTCCCATGGGCTTTCTTAGGTTCCTAGCACTATATTTGGGTAGCCCACATTATTTTTCTCAGCGTCTCCAATAGCAACTATTAAATGTTAAAAAAAATAATTAATATTCCATGGGATTTTTTAGGTTCGTAGCACTATATTTGGGTAGCTCACACCATTTTTCTCATCGTCTCCAATAGCAACTATATTTGTAAAAATAAAATGTTAAAAAAAAAAACTAATAATTATTAATGATAAAGCACGATAATAAAACATCATAATTATCTTGTAATTTATTAATGATAAGTTTTAATAAAATATAATTAAAAACATAAGGAAGTTCATTAATTCTTATATCAAATTATTCTATTACCATGTTAAATTTAATTTACATTTTTATATTTTTAAATTTTTTTATTTTTATAAATTTGATAAGTTTTAATGATGTTTCTTATTTGTTAAGCCCAAGGGTGTAGTGATTTGAAATTGGAGGAGGAAAATTTTTTCTTCTTACAAAGTGATCATTCTATGACACTTTGCAAGTAAAAATTGGTCTTATGAAAACACAAGTTTAAAGGTCTCTTCAAGGTATTGAGTTAGTTTTACATGTGCACTTTAAACAAGCAACAAATCATCATTTAATTCATAAAGGCATTCAAGAAGAGAGACAACAAAAAATTTGGCGATAGAGTTCACCCCTCCTAGGCTACATCCTCAGGTCTGCTAACACAACTAGATTGCTCCATATATTTTAGTGATGAAGAGTACATAAAATTTGCTGACAATATCAGTGGCTAGTTGCCCCTTCAAGGAAACGTTCTCCTGCAAAGAACTCTCACTCTAAAAAGCGTGAAAATCTACAGTTAGTCATGAAAAAATCAGAAAAAAAATGGCTCTCACATCAAGACCTTGTACTCCATCCGAGAATGATCATACAAGTACAATAATTGCACATTGAAGCACACAAAGAGATCTTTCCTCAACAAGACATATTGAGAAAAGACAAACATGAGTTGCACAAATAAGTCACAGCTACTATAGTCAACATCTAAAGGGTAGAAAACCCATACAAGGTCCTCTCCATGCTCAAAAGCATTAAATAAATACTCCAAAACACTGATTGATCATGACATCCATGGACATAAACCTACAAAAGTCTCTTCATATGTGCTCCAATCAATAAACAAAGGTCTCCGTTGGATCCAGAATGCCTAGAAACCCTTATATAAATTCTTCTTGAGCTTCAAAATACCAAAAACGCATCCAGTTATGACTCTCTAACCATTATGTTATTATCCATCCTACAAACTAGATAATCCTATTAATTGAGTGACAATTCCACCTCAATTTCTGCTCGGGAGGCGACAATTTCGCCCGCCAACGGTGCAAAATGTTGGATCATTAAATTTTCCAATAGCTAAAATGTTGCCACATGGGCCATAAGGTCGAGGGCTGGTCCAACGCCTTGCCCCCGCTGGCTTAGGCCCTTTTTCTTTCGGGTTTGTGGTCATGTAAAGGGTGATGTAGCCAGGGGTCAGGGCTCACTACTCACCCCTACCGCTCCTTGGCGCTCGATTTAGTGGGCTCCCATATGCCCAAGGTCGGGGCTTGATTCCTCCCGACTCCTAAACACCTGACCCTAGGTCCCGTGAACGGTGATAAGACTATGGGCTAGGGCTTATAGCCTGCCCCCTCTGCCAAGCTCCCATTCTGCTTGCACCATGGTCATGTGCGAGACTGGTGACTAGGGGTTGGGGCTGGTCCTCAAGCCCTCTTCGTTGTGCACCATTGGTTGTACGGAGTGGCAGGTAACCGGGGGTCAGGGCTCACTACCCGACTCCTCCTCCAAAAAGGTGCCAAATAAAAACTTGAATAACATCAGCGCCCTTATAGGGTGAGAATCACTATCATGGCACAATGGTAAGGTGCTATAGTACTAGATGACAACTCTTGCATTCGAGCCAGCCCAAGGCTATCCTACCCTTAACAAAAATTTGGCCTACCACAAGGTGGGATGTGGCGGCCTCTGGTTGGGCCACATGGCATCCTCTAATTGGATCATCGCAAAACCATTCCAACTAATAAAAATGTTCCAACTCGCACTTGTATGAGGTTGAAACTTGGAAAACCCTAATTGGTCCAAACTTGCCCAGTAGGCTTGTTGACATCAGCGGTATGACTGCTTAGTCAGTAGCCCAGTCAACCAATCTGCAATTTTTTTTATTGTCGACTGAAAACTTAAAAACATCATAAAATTGTCATACGACATCAGAATGAGGAGAAAAAAAGTGTCGTTGGAATTAGAACAACGACCACTACAAATTGACGCCAATTTTGAAATATTTTGGGTACTTTCATTTTTGAGCTAAATTTTGATCACAGGATCATACCTCCCCACTAGAAAATTTTGGACTCCAAAAGTTAAATTATCCTAGTAAATAAAATGAGCTAAAAAATAAAAAATTTCCCAAAACTCAATCCTTAATGTTTTGTTTTCAATTGGTTCCTCAATCTCCAATAAAGGGACTCAACTTTGTAGAAATTACACCAATGGATTCAATCCAATCCTAAAACAAGATACTGAATCCTTCAACAATATTCGGAATATAAATCATGATCGATCAATCACATGCAAGTAAGAGAAAGAAGTAAATCAATCGCACAAAAAAATATTTTCTTGGGGAAATAAACTGCTCAAAACCCCTCCATATTTATTGTATAATCAACCAAGGAATCATGAAACAATACAATGCATGCATGCTCAAAATAACCTCATACACTCTACCAATTGTCTCACACTGATCTAGGCAAAATTGGACCAATACATAGACAATTTCCAGTCCACCTTCAGCCTACCTTCCACACATAATCCCTAGGAAAAATAATTCCTATTAAATAGGAATTCCAACACTCCTTGACTTCACAATCTATCATGGCTACCTCATGGCTTTATAATTGTGCTCAGGAAATTCGCTAATAATACAACTGAAAGTTTACTTACCTTTAACCTTTGTCTCAACTGCGTCAGCATCAGAATGGACATGCATGCAGCTATTAATAGTGGATCATCTGTTACTTGGTAGATCACTAGTGAATTAAATCTATTTTAATTCACTTGATATTCCACTAGCTCATCAATTAGTTAGAACTAGTTAAATTGATTTTAACTCAATTAATTTGATTTAACTGATTGCACTCACACCACACTAGTGCTACAACTACAAATGGACCCTATAAATAATAGAATCACTCTATATGCCTACTTTTTGATCCTCAACTTGAAATTATTTAGTTAACTAAGTCTATCACACTTAGATAACTATTACAATTTGTTATGAGATAATATTACAATTTATTTTCCAATTGATTTAAAAATTGGATGCCCACATTAGCACTAATGTGTCACTGAATTCCTCAATCATGTGTGAACTGGAATCCCACACTAGTATGTGGTGCATTTTCTTGTTGAATTTAAAAGCTCCCTCTCAACAAGAAATGGATTATCTGCTACCCCAATCCCGCCTCTATGGTATTCGAATTTTTTCTTCGCAAGTGCTTTCATCAAGATATCTACACCCTGATCCTCCGTGGGAATGTACTGAAACAACATAATGTGCCTTTGAACACAATATCTCAAATGGTGGTATCAAATATCAATATTCTTGGACCTGTCATGGAATACTAGATTAACCGAGAGTTTTATGCAACTTTTGTTATCACAATGCATCACCGTCAGATCCATCTGATGACCAAAGAAACCAACAAGTATCTTCCTCATCCAGATGGCCTCATATATAGCCTGAATAGCTGCCATGTACTCTGCCTCAGCTGAACTGAGTGCAATTGAACTAAGAAAATGTTGTTGATCCTATGCTGAAGAGGCCCCCTGATTTGCTCTTCTTGTCTGATGGACTACCTGCCCATTCTTCATTAGTGAAGCCTTGAAGCTTCACTACCTATGTCTCTCTGTACCATAATCCATACTCTGTAGTGCCCTTGAGATATCGCAAGACATGCTTCCCTGGCTTCCAAAATATCTTTGTATGCTTAACCATAGCTTGACTAAGCTGGTTAACTGCATAGCATATGTCTGGTCGTGTGTTCACCAAATACTTAAGTGAACCCACAAGATGCCTGTAAACAATAGCATTTACTACCTCACCTGAAATAGCATCTTCCTTCCTCCAATTTCCTGCAAGAGGAGTCTCCATGGGTTTGCTGACCTCCATGTGGAACTTCCTCGGAATCTTCTTGGCATACTTTCCCTGAGATACAAATATTTCCCCATCTCTTTGCCATATTTCCAAGCCAAGGAAATAATGCAAGAGCCCCATGTCCTTCATCTCAAACTCTATTGAAATATCCTCTTTGAAAGAAGTTATGAGCCGCTCATCACCTTTCAGTATTAGATCATCAACATAAAATACAATATTCAAAAGCTTACCATCAACCACAATATGATATAGGTTCGCATCCGCTTCACTCTTGTGAAGCCCAACCCAGTGAAATAACTATTGATCGTGATGTACCAAGCCTGAGGTGTTTGCTTCAACCCATACAATGCTCTCTTGAGTCTGCACACATGCGACTCCCTGTTAAAGGTCTCAAAACCTTCTGGTTTCTCAATGTACACTTCTTCCTTAATAAATCCATTGATAAAGGTTGTATTTACATCCATCTGATGTATCTGCCACCCCATCTATGCTGAGAGTTCAAGGATATATCTAATCGATAAGTACCTTGAAACCGGTGAAAAAGTCTCTTCATAGTCAATCCCCTCTACCTGTTAAAATCCTCAGGCCACAAATCTAGCCTTGTATTTCTCCACACTCTCGTCTGCTGCTTGATTCACCTTGTACACCCACCTGGATCCAACCAATGACTTCCCCACTGGTCTTGGGACCACTTCCCATGCACTATTTCTGATAATGGAGTCATACTCCTCAACCATGGCATCAACCCATGTTGGCTGCTGCACTTCTTCCTCAAAAGAGGATGGTTTTGTCACAATACACTTGCTCATAGGAGCCATGTATCCAGTATACATGTCTGGGGACCTCCTCTCCCTGCGTTGTGATGTAGGTGCACCTACATGCTCTGTCACATATAGTATCAATCTGTCAGCTTCTGTGATGCGCTTCCTACCATTTCTGGTCAATGGCTCTGCATGAGTGGTTTCTGCCACTCCACGGTTCTCTGCTTGTGGCTACTCCACATCCTGAGGTTCATCCTTTGGAACTAAGAGTTCCTCATCTACATGCAAGTCAAGCTTCATCTCAAGGGAAAATCACATGGCTTTCTCCTCATGAAATTTAACATCTCTCTTGACAACTGTCATCATGTTAGTCGAAAAATACACCAAATAGTTGTGGGGAGTATCAGTGCACCCCAAAAATATCCCAACCTCTATTGCTGGTTCTAGATTCTTCCTGGAATCTTTGGTCATATGGAAATAAATAGATGAGGCAAAAATTTTAAAATATGAAACATCCAGTTTATTACATGAAAGAGCCTCCTCTGGTGTACTCATATCAAGTATCCAATGAGGACTACAGTTCTGCACAAATATCGTTGTGTTGCATGCCTTTGACCATAGATGCAATGGTAGGCCTTGATCATGTAACATATCTCGTGCTACTCCCATAATTCTTTTGTTATTTCTTTCTGCAACCCCATTCTGTTGTGGGATATGAGGTGCAATCAATTCTCTCTGAATGACTTCTTTGGCACAGAAGTTATTGAATTCATTAGAGACATACTCACCACCATTGTTACTCCTTAGAGCCTTCACCTTCTTCCCTACATATTTCTCTACCAGTGCTTTTAACTCACAAAACTTGGAGAACGTCTGATCTTTCTTTTACAGAAAGAAGATCCAACACTTTGTAGAAAAATCATGAAAAAAAATCACATAATACCTATGCTTTGCTGTAGAAGCTGTTGAGAATGGTCCACACAAGTATGAGTGAACTCTCTCAAGGATTTCTGCCGCTCGGTTTTTCTTCTCATGAAAAGTGGCTTTAGTATACTTTCCCATGGTACATCCCTTGCATGTGTCTATCTGTGCAAGAGTACCCTTTGGAAGACCTGTAGAAATCTGTTGCATGATCCTCAAAGCACTGTGGTGTAAATGGCCCAATCTCTTGTGCCATAACTCACCTGTATCCTGGCTCACTGCTTCCCTTGCTTTACTGCCAATGGTCCGCAGTCATCTACATCAAGTTTGTAGAGGTTATTCACATGAAATCCAATATTCTTTACCTGTCCTGTGGCTTTGTGATGAAGGAAAACCTTTCCTTCACTGAAAACCACGTCATATCCAAGATCATCCAACATAGCAACTAAAACTAAATTATTTTTCAAGCCTGGTACATGCATGACATCATTTAATATGAAAGGTGTACCTGACTGTCTCTGGAAAGTAACTATACCAATCCTGGTAGCACTATACCTCCCATCATCACCCATCTCGATGTGCATCTTAAGATACTTATCCTCCAAGGTACTAAATAGTTCTTTGTTTCCCGTCATTTGGAAAGATGCTCCACTATCCAATTACCACCTAAGTCCCATCAAGTTTGATGCCATGCATGCGATGAGAGAGAAGTCAAACTCAAACTGTGACACCAAAGCTTCACCCGCTGAAGCTCCTGGAGCCTTCTTGTTGTTATTCTTCTTTTGTGGACAATTTGTGGCATAGTGTCCATGATCATGACAGTGAAAACATTTCACCTTTGACATGTCACGCTCCTTGCTTTCTTTGTTGGTCTCAGATTTGGAATAGGAATTCTTCCCTTTCCCCTTCTTTTCCTTACCAGTTGTTGTTATGACATCCCTCATCGAGCCGAGATGTCTAATGATAAGGTGCCTTGTACTGCAAAGAAAATAAAATAGGGACTACATGGACTATCAAAACCCCTTTTTCGCCTACTGGAACCTTTGAAAGGGCTAAAAATCCACCTTTTATGCTTTAAAAGCGCTCATTCTAACATATTAGGCCTCTAAGCACCTTTTGGCTTAAGCTCTTAGCCCCCATTTCTCATATGACCCCGCTCTATGAACAATGGCTAAAAGTCCTTAGGCCCTCTTCAGCCATCGCACTTCGCTTCATCCAAAGTTCTCATTCCCAAACTCGTTTCCGCTGATGTGCTAAACCCCGACGCAATCCCAATCGTTGATCTCCGCAGATCCAACGGTCATCGTACATCGCACTTCGCCCATCCATCGCACATCGCACATCGCATTAATCCATTTTCACTCTGTATTTCTCCGCTGATATGATGATCTTCCGAGATAATCTCCACCGTTGATCTCCGCAGATCCAACGGTCCTCACTCCATCGCGCCTTCACAAATTTCCCGATCACTCATCCAATATTTCACTCCCCTGCTCTGATCTGGACCGTTTATCTCCCTCATCCAATAGCCCACATCGCTCTCACTTTTATAGCCCCGCAGCTGTTCATCCCGCTACCTGACAGAATTGCGGACGTCATTGTCGATCCCACCCGAACGCGCAGGTACGTCTGTCACTTTCAACCACCACCATTGATCTAATTTTCCCAGATCGGACGGCTCCTGCTCATTTTCGCATCCATCTCACAGCAGCTCCCCAACGCGCAACTCCGACGCGAAATGGGCAGTTTTTTGAGGACACGCGTTGCCCACCTAACTGTATTGTGTTCATTCCGCTCCTCACCACTTACCACCTTCCGTCTGCGCAAAAACCACTTCGGTTTTCCGCAAAACTGCCTTTTGCATAACTTTGCGCCAAATCGGATTTAATTTTTTTTTTCACCATGGAAATGCTTCCACTGCATTCCCTGCCTCCACCTTCACCCGAGCCTTCTGAAGCAGTCCACCCTTCATCGCAGGATTTATTTAACTGGTTTGTTGTTTGTACAGGTTTTCATGGCATTTTAAGTACACAGGCTGTCTCATAGCCAATCACAACAGCTTGAGGCCAAGGATGACGATCCTCCATGCACAAGAAAGCAAATAAAAAGCGATAATAAGGGTCAGTTTCACATCTCAGTCAATGGATCATGACCATTGGCCATTCCATAAGACCCTCCAGCGTAAAAGGCCAAATCTTCCACTACTAGCAGTACCGCATTCTCCAGCACAGAAGGCCAGCTCTCCCATGACTAACGGTATTGCCTTCGCCAGTAGCTGCAGGGGTTTCGCCTCATCAAACAACAATGATCATTCATGACTAGGCCTGCGTGGCCTTTTACCTTATGTTCTTTTCACTTTGCCATTTCGGGTGAAATCTTTAGTTCACTCCTGCAGTTTTTACTTTCATATTAGTAAATTGTTTACATTTCAGTTAGAAATGGCGTTAGGCCTGCGTTGTAAGATGATGAGAGGCAATTTTACCTCATCATCATTTCTGTTTTTGATTTAGACCTGAAACAACATACAAGCACACGGGGAAGATCTTTTCCCAAAATATCTTCTCGCGCATAGGAATCAGAGGTTATAAAAACAGGAAGAAAACACTAACAAAAGGTTCCAGATTTTCCAAAGGACTCATTAGCTCGAGTATTCAGTATGTATTTTGTATGAAATTTGATAGTGGATGTTTGAAGTTCTCGTAGGGATTCAGTAATAAGAAGTTTTGTTGGAATTGGGGATTCCGCTCGAGATGATTCACAGTTTGTAACTTTCTCTCTCTGTGTCTTTTAATATGAGTGATCATTTTGTATTTCTCCATACTTCTTGTATCTACAGGTTTTGGAATGCGAGTGCTCCCATGTTTGTACGTGAATTTATTATAGTAGATACTCATGTTTTATACATCCATAGCACTTTAAATATGGCATAGGCCTGATACATTGTTCATTTTATATCTCTTTCGCCATTGTTCTGATACTAACTACAATAGATTCTTATCTTTGAACGAGCCCATATATATGGATTCTTATCTTTGAATAAGCCCGGTTATAGTTGATATCTTACTCCATCTTTTGCCATATTCATCGCTCACATATAACTTGATAAATATGTATTCATTTTATAAGTCGGCCCCCTTTTACAACATTCTGTTTTAGAGCTGTCTGATACATTTACGTATTGCAGCTTTTACTTAGTTTTTGCAATTTTCCCATTGCAGCTTTTACTTAGTTTCTGCATTTTTCCCACTTGTTGTGTTTAACTTTGGGGTTTTTGTTCCACCCTTATTAAAACCATTCATCTGAGTGATATTTGCATGAGAGCCAAACATTTCCAACTGCAGTCAGTTGAGTCATATGCTCCTTGCATTTAAGATGTCCTAGGCACTAGTCTTTATACAAATCAAGGCTGTCTCTAGGAGCTACAACATCTTTCTAGCGCCGTTGCCAAGGAAAGAATTTAAAGAACTAAATCCCTGGGCCTCAACAAATATTCATCCACCCTTCAGAATAGGTGAGCAAGAAGGGTTGGGAGTTGTAGATCCCTCACCTTGGCGACTCCACTGTCATTCAAAGGATAAATCTATTTACAGTCCTGGCTTCCCGAAAGCCACACCTGAGGTCAGATACAACCTCGTTGAGAACACCTTCAGTGTCTAATATAGAGAAGATTTTTCACAATAGAAGTTTGAGAGAAAGACAATAATCTTATACAGATATTCCCAGATTCTCCCTGGAAGACTCTCCATCCTCCTCTCAATTAGCTCAAGATCAAGGTCTTGATTATACCGCAAGAACCCTTGACTATACTTCAAATATCCCCTCCCTGGAAAATATTCAAGTCAAAGATGAGGCTGAATCTGTAGATACCACGAGCTTCTTTCTGCATCCCACTCCCAAAGCCGAAGAAGTTAAATAAGTCATAGAGCTTTCCACTTCTCATATTCCAGCTGTTCAATCAACCCCTCAAGCCGTTGTTCAGTATATCCCCATTGTCATACATACTTCTCTTCCACCATTTCCTATTACACATCAGACTCTCCCTCCACCTCCACAACCTCCGATGGTTGTTCCTGGCTTCCTACTGAACAAATATGCCCCCCTGGCATTGCCTCAGATCTTGAATTACATGCCTCAAGATTATTTAAAGATCCTACCTCGTTTCAATGGAGAAAATGATACTGAAGCTCAGAAAAACTTGGAAGTTTTCTATGCGTTCGCAAAAAATTTCAATGTTGAACATCTGGATGTGATGTTAAGATTTTTTTTCCAGTCTCTTGATGGAGAGGCCAGAAAATGGTTCAAGACCTTGGGGGACCGCTCCATTAATAACTGGGAGGAAATGGAAAATGCATTTAGCAAGAAATGGGGAGAGAAGAAGGACCATGAATACTGTCTTACAGAATTCAACGCACTTAAAAAGAGACATAATGAAGACGTGTCTGAATTCATCAAGAGGTTTAATAAATTATATACAAGTCTCCCAGCCGAAATGAAGCCTCACCAGATCACTGCTAAAGTGGTGTTTGTAGCAGCCTTTGAGTCAAAATTCGGATTCTCTTTAAGAGAAAGGAAGTCTGCTACTTTGGATGAAGCCCAGACTGACGCATTGGAAGTGGAAGCCAACTTTTCTTCTACAGGTAAATCAAAACGGAGGTCAGACCATGATGCTAGACGTAGAGGGAAAGAATAAGCATCTACCTCAAGTCAAGATAGAGAGGAAACAGATTACAAAATAGAGGATATGAGCAAAATGATCAAGAAACTTTCAAGCAAGTTGGTGAAGCTTGAGCTCGAGGCAAATAATTTATCCTCCAAGCCATTCAAAACTGCTCCAAACAGAGGATTTAACCCACAATATAGAAAGCCTCCTCTTCAAATATTACAAAGAGATCAGAAGGAGCAACAGGATCACATACAACCTCTGTTGTATCTGGAAGGGCAGATGGATGGCCCCACTGAAGACATTCCCGATGGAAAAGATGATAAATATCTTGATTACTCAGACGGTGATGAAGTTGAGCCTTCTTTGCAAGAAGGTGAAGGATTGGAGCTTTCCTTGCAAGAAGAAGAAGAAAAACAAGTGTTGCTAAAGATCCAAAGATCGATGATTACTGTAAACAATTTGTAGACTTCATGCAAGCACAGTTTCATAGAAAATATGATCTCAGGTCCTCTAGAAAGAGAACCCACACACAAGAACAAGAAGAAGAGATGCCTCAGAAGGAGACATTTGTTCAGATAGTCAGAGATAAAGGTAAGAAACATGTGACTGAACCTTTGCATGCTAATGTCTCTGTTCCATCTTCTTCTAATATAGTCCGCAACTCAATTGCAAAATTCAAGCCTATCCCAAAGGAAGAAAAAACTCCAACCGAGAGTAAAGAGACAAAGGAAAGTCTTGTAGAGAAGCCTCCTCTTGTGTTTAGCCTTTAGAAAGAGTTGGAAAAAGTTAAAATTCCTGTCCGTTTGACTGAACTACTGAAACAACCAGCCTACCAGTCTCAGGTGTCTTCTTTCATGCTTCCTCAAGTAGCAGCCCCAATCCCAGATAGTTTAAACTTCCAGGAAGAAATGCCTATGGTAATGTTCAGTCCTCATGTTGAGGAGTTAGAAGCTTCCACTCCTCCTTTCTATGTCTCTTTAGTAATTCATGATTTTCTGTTGCACAATTGTATGCTGGATTCCGGGGGGTCCCATAACCTATTACCTCTATCGGTGATGGAGAAATTGGGGCTGTAGATCACTCACCCATATAAGGATCTCTACTCCTTTGATTCTAAAAGATTCAAATGTTTGGGGGTGTCCTTTTGATTTCTCCTACTAGGCAGTTAGTCCCTTTTTCCTCCAAGTTGGAGAATGAAGCCACGAATAATGTGGCTGAATAATAAGCATTGTTTCTAGGATTGTAGACAGCCAAAAACATGAACATCAAAAGTCTGAAAGTCTTTGGGGATTCAGAGTTGATAGTAAGGCAGATCAGGAATCAGTGTCAGGAAAAGCACCCCCAACTAAGGGCCTATAGGAATGAAGTGTGGGATCTCGTGGAAAATTTCTTCTTGGAATTCAACATTCAATTCATGCCAAGGGACCAAAATAGAATGGCCGATTCTCTTGTTGTTGCAGCTAGTAATTTCAGACGCCCTCAGAACCCCCTGTTGAGGTATGAAATAGAGGTTCGTTATCGTCCCTCTATCCTAGATAATATCAAATACTGGTAGGTGTTTGAAGATGAAGAAAAAGTGAAAATATTCATGGAGACTATTGGAGAGTTCTCCTATTTGACCATAGATGCAGAAGAAGAAGAGACTGAAGATTCACCCAAGAATAATTGGCAGGATACTGTGGCTGGCCATAAGGTACTCCAGCTCAAAGGGAATGTGATCCCCAGAGGATTGGTGCCTTTGGAAAGGATGTTTGAAAAAAATGATGTCCCAGCCAGTCATAATAAGGTGGTCGAAGAGGAGAAGGTAGAGGAGTTAAAACTTGGGACAGAGGTAGACCCAAAAATTGTGAAGCTGTCAAAGAAGGTCCCCGAAGAGTACAAAGAGAAATATCTGAAATTATTCCAGTCCTACAAGCATGTGTTTTCCTGGTCTTATCAAGGCCTGAAAATTTTTGACATTAGCATCATACAACACAAGATCCCATTAAGAGGAGATGCTAAGCCACACAAAAGTTGAGATAGATTAACCCTTTACTGCTCCCATCCATAGAAAAGGAGATTAAGAAACTTTTAAAGGAAAAAATCATTATACCATTGAGGTATTCTGAATGGGTGGCCAACTTGGTCCTAGTTTGAAAGAAGAATGGAGAGATAAGACTGTGTGTTGATTTTCGGAACTTAAACAGAGCATCCCTTAAAGACAATTATCCGCTGCCAAAAATGAATCACATATTGCAGAAGGTGGTGGGATCCTCATGCATATCCATGATGGATAGTTTCTCATGGTACAATCAAGTGGCAATTCTTCCAGAAGACCAAAATAAAACAACATTTACCACTCCATGGGGTACATTCATATATGCCCGGATGCCATTTGGGTTGATAAACACAGGCGCCACATTTTATAGAGCCATGGATATCGCTTTTGTAGGTGAGCAGGACAAATTTGTGGTGGTGTACCTGGATGATATCACATTTTTCTCCAAGGATGATACTAAGCACATCCATCATTTGCGAAGAACCTTTGACAAATGCTGTAGGTATGGGCTATCTTTGAACCCACAAAAATCTTTGTTTTCTTTAGAAGAAGGGAAATTTTTGGGTCATATTGTAACTAAAGTTGGGGTCAAGATTGATCCAAAAAGGGTAGAAGTAATAAACAACATATCCTTACCCCGAAACAAGAAGGAAGTTCAAGTGTTTCTTGGACGCATAAATTTTTTGAGGAGGTTCATACCGAACTACGCAAATATAGTTCGGTATATAACGAAAATGTTGAAGAAAGATAATGATGTGAAGTGGACTGCCGAGTCGAGGGAAGTGTTTAATAGAATAAAAAGTGCTTTCGCAGAAGCCCTTGTACTGGAAGGTCCTGACTATGGTAAGCCCTTCATGATTTTCTCGTTTGCATCTCCTCACACTGTAGCAGCGGTACTATTACAGAAGAATGAGGAAGGGTACGAGCAACCCATTTCCTTTTTTAGTCAGGTGCTTCCAGACGCTGAGCTGAAATATAATATTTTGGAGAAAAAAGCCTATGCCCTGGTCAAGTCCCTGAAGGCTTTTCGAATGTACGTATTGTAGTCATCTATAACTACTTTCGTACCCACTACTGCAGTGAAAGATATTTTGATCCAAGGTGACAACGAGGGTAAGATGGGAAAGTGGATAGCAAAGATCCAAGAATGTGAGTTGGATATTCGCCCCACCAAGCTTATAAAGGGACAAGGGCTAGCAAATATCCTGTCCGAATCTAATTGTCAAGCCTTGGGAATAAACTTAACCATGGGAGTTGAAGAGGTACTTGAAGGTACAGGCGAGCAGCCCGACGTAGAAACTACCATTCAGAAGACTCAGATGAAATACCTACTCAGTGCATGGTACAAGGAGATTGTAGAGTATCTTCTAACTCTCAGGTGTCCCCGAAGTTGTGATAAGACAAAATACCGAACTCTGAGATTGAAATCCAAAATGTTTATTATAGCAAATGGCCGGTTGTACTGGAGAGACCCCTCAGGAATCTTTCTCTTATGTCTCATAGAGCCCGAGGTGGAGGAAGTTATGGCTGAATTCTACGAAGGCATTTGTGGAGGACACTATAGTTGGAGGGCCACAGTCCACAAAATTTTGAAGGTAGGTTTCTTCTGGCCTAAAATTTTTGGAAATTTTTATGCTCAGGTCATGACTTGTGAAAAATTTCAAAGATTCACTGAGAAGAAAAATTTTTCACCCTTGCCCATGATCCCAGTACATATAGAAGAGCCTTTTCAACAGTGGGGAATTGACTTCATACGAGAGATTCATCCTGCATCCAGTGAGAAACACAAGTGGATCCTGACATCCACAGACTACTTTACTAAATGGGTAGAAGTGGTGCCAGCGAGGAATGCCACAGATGCAGTAGTGATCAATTTCATGGAGGATAACATCATATCCAGGTTTGGCTACCCTACTAAGATCGTAACTGACAATGCACAGGCTTTTAAGTCTACCAAGTTCATTAACTTCTGCCAGCAATAAAATATTGTGTTGGGACACTCTAGTGCATACTTTGCACAAGGAAATGGGCTGGAGGAATCCTCTAACAAGATATTGGTAAGATAATTGAAAAAAACCATAAAAAAAAACCGTAAAAACTGGGTTTCTCAACTCAATTTTGCACTATGGGAAAACATAATTACCAACAAGCGATCAACTAGAAAATTTCGTATGAATTGGTCTATGGATGAGAAGCGGTGTTTCCAATATAGCTAGCTCTACCTGTAGCTCGTTTCCCATAAGACAGTTAGGAGGAGCCAAATGATCTTATCGGAAGAATGAATCAGTTGGTTGCGTTGGAAGAAACCTGGGTTCAGGTAAACCAAAGGTTGATAGAGTATCAAGAAAAAATGAAAGACTTGTTCAACCAACATACTAAAGATAAAGAAATGTAGGTTGGAGATCTGGTACTAAGGTGGGATGTCAGGAGAGCTGAGAAAGGAAAGCATGGGAAGTTCGATCCATTGTGGTTTGGACCATTCAAAATTGTAGAAGATGGAGGAAATAACAATTTCAGGCTGGAAAATTTGGAAGGTGATCTGCTTGAAGCTCCTGTAAATGGGAAATTTCTAAAACCTTATTTCCAGTACTGATTCAGGTTGTGAGGCCCACTGTATATACATATTGTACAATATCTGTTTTCTTTTACTCTTATGTTCATTGTTTTTTATTAAGACCTAAGGAAGGTAGAGGTGTCACGAAGGTTGTGCCTACAGAAAGAAGTTAACAACTGGTCTGTGGAGTTCTCGACACGTTCGAGGACGAACGTGTCATCCCCAAATGGATCCAATATTTTTATATCAACCCTCATCACTCAAATGGGATTAAAGACTATTATACTAATAAGAAATGGTAAGAAAGGCTTAAAGGAGTAAGCAGGTTGGTGTGCGTGAAAATGCATATAAAAAAGGGGACAGGACATAGAGTTTTAACTCTGTGGTAAAACCTTACTCAACACAAAGGAGCATATATGTGCAAGACATATGGATAGAGTGGGACCCGCCCAAGTGCCGAACAGTCAAAAGATGAGAACAACGCTAAGAATTTTTGGTGCTATTAAAGAAGGTTGGGGAAAGTGGAAGCTCAACCCCTCGGAAGCTTGAGGTGACGTGACAACAGTGGGGCTCCAAGAGACACATTCCGTGGGGTGATGGCCGTAGGTTTAGAGCTGCTCCAAGACCCCACCGAACTACTTAGTGGGCCGATTCAGGTAACAGTTGGCGCAAGTAACACAAGGGTAAGGTAGGTACTAGGACACACAATACATGACCAGTATCAGTATTTAACTTGGCGCGTGGTATACACCTAATCAAACTTTGATAACCAATAGCCAAATGCCACGCGTCCCAATGTCGACGTCCTTATGAAGTTAGCCCTACAAGTGTCATCCTAGCCTTGTTTTTCAGGTAATCTAAAGCCATTTAACCCTGTTCTATGTTCACTGTAGTAAAATACTTTCTTTTACAAGATATCATATAGCCAAAGTGCGAGCTCCCAGTACCAGGTCTACCAAGTCACTTTCAACTTCCCTGCGTCGTTTTCTCCCGAGCATTTTCCTTACTGCGCAGGTATTCTGTCCCTCGTTCACTGTCTAGTTTCCTTCCACTTTTCATTTTTCATAATGGTCATGGGTAGAATCAAGATTAAGAAGTTGGAGCCCAAAACCCCCCAAGTTCACGAGTCCAGGGCTGCCCCTGGACCTGAGCCATTCACCGACATGCAAGCCCACATTCGAGACCCACAATACCATTTCCTCATCAGTAGCATCAAACCTGACATATTTAGGAAACATTTGGAAAATAGGGATAGGTTCAGAGTTGTTTTTTCAGGACTATACCACCAAATTTCTCCATCCATCTACCCAGTTGTGGAATTAATATGTTGGCTCAGAGAAGCTTATGATGAGCGCCGAGATATGTTCCTATCAACTCAAGGGAACAAGATGTTTAGTATATCTCCTAAGATCATTAGGAAAGTCCTCTGCTATCCCCCCAGTTCAAATTATGTCAGTTTCACTGAAATGTCTTTATCTGATCAGTTTTCCAAGTTACGTTGGAGGCAGCAGAGCGATTTCATCACTGCTATTTCTGACTCTCACCTTACAGCTTTCCCGTATTCGGACTCGGTGCCTCTGAATACATTCAAGGAAAACCTTCAGCCAACACGTGCTCTCATTCCGGGGTTACTAGGTATAGAGGGGGTCGAGCGAGTCTCGAAGGAATGTGTAGCCCTTTTATGGTTGATGTCACAACCAGGTGTTATATTGGATATCCCTGGTTTCTTGGCCTCTGCCATCCAAACCCAGTTTCAAGACCTCCTAGCCACAAGCCATTTTCGTTTCTACTCCATGGTGTTCTACCTCTTCCTCTTCCAACAGGTTGATAAGTTCGAGGGTTTGGGTTTGGAAAAGGTTTCTAGGATAAATTCTCCACGGAGAACTGTCTTTGAGTGGAACCCCGTAGTGCATCAGTTGGCTAATGGGGTGGGTTATTCAAAATTCTTGAATGAATTCATGGCAATATCCTATACTATTATTCATGACAACCCTCCACCCAGTATCTTTCCTGAGCAGAGGAACTAGCTACAGTTCAGTGAGGAAGAAGGCACAGGAGATTGGTACCTATTTGACGACTGCACTGAGATCAGGGTCTACGGTGCAGAGGTTCCCCCTTACATACTACCGGTTTTTCCTGCCATGCATATTTTCTCCTTGGAGTACCTCTAGAAAACCTTGAAGGTTGACCAACTCCACATCACCCCTGTGAAAAAGGGGTTCATTCTTAAAATTCCTACCACCATCAGCCCCTTTATTGTTAACTCAAGGCATGCCCTCCCCATAGTGGAAACCCTGCTCAAGGGTATGGATTTAAGGCAAGGGAAAGCCTCGCCTTATGACCCAAAAGGCATCATCTCTAACAAGAGGTGAAAGATTAAGTCAACTGCATATTCTCACGAATCTAGGCCCTTCATCGAGTGGAGAGCTAATCTTGATACCTGGCCTTTGCTTTCACAGATGGAGACTTAGTCATCAGTGATGGGGGAAAAAGGGGACACTACTTCAACACGAGAAGCAAGAAAGAAACAGGTCGAAGAAGCCGGGGTCATAGGAGAATAGGTAGAGGTGGACACAGGAGAAGGTTCTCGCCCCCCTAAAAGGCAGAGAACAAATGATGAGGAAGATGTCGAGGAAGAGCCGTCGCTCAAGAAAGTGGCACTACATGGAGATTCAGACAAAGCAAAAGCAGGTTTTATGGTGAGATATGATGTTCCATCTTCATCTAATTTCTCATAGGTGTCACAAGCCATCTCCATTAACAGGGTCGAGGTGGGAGACGAAATAAAGGGCAAAAATAGATCTATCAGAGAGCTGCTTTGGTATGAATTATTAGGATATGTAGACAAATATCATACTCGGCTTACTGCAGAACTTGATATGGATAAGGAGCAGCTGCTGATGGCCATGAAAGAAGAAATTCTAGATCCAGAGGCCGGGACCACCAGCTACAAAGCTCTGGAGGTTGCATTGAACATGTCACAAGTCCCCCCAATCAACAAATGCAATTTGTTTCAGTGTTTTGGTGACATGCTAAAAGACAAGTTCGTGAAGCTCTCTCTCACCCTAAGGAAGCTGCAAACTAAGTATAACCAAGTGGTTGAGAACCTTAGGATAGAGAAGACTAATGCCCGGACACTTTCAAATGATTTGCGGAGTCTCCAAGTAGTTGTGAAGGGAAAAGGGAGCGGTAAATTTGATCCTCAGGGTCATGTTATTTCAAAGTTTCAAAAACAGGTTGCAGCTTTGAAACATAAATTGAATATGCCCGGTTTTCAGCATGTGCAAACTGCTGAATTAGCTCAAATAGAGAAAGATAAATTCGACCTCATTGAATCCCTGGCTAAAGAAAAAGAGGAGAGAGCTAAGATCGAGAATGAGATGGGTGCCCTCAAGCAAGAGAGAGATGAATTGCAAACAAGATGGGATACGCATGTATGCGCTGCTCCCGCTCCAGAGGTTTCTGATACCACTCTTGCGTAGTTAACCAAGACGCGGGCCGACCTTCAAGTGGTAGAGAGACAGGTTCATACTGCCCAACAAAAGATTCAGGAGCTTGAGCCTTTACTTAAGGAGAATGGAAAAATGGTAGCATCCTTACAGAAAGAAGTGGAAGAGGCGAAACAAGAGAAGCTTCAAAAAGAAAAGAGTATCAAGGACCTGACGAACCGAATGAAGGGAAATTTCACCCTCTTAAAGGCTAGATGCTTGATTAGGACGAACATTATCGCAGAGGTAAGAAAGCATTGGGCCTTTCTTACTTTAATTGAAGAAAAGAGGGTAGAAGTTCGTCAGTTCAGAAGAATTTTACATGAAGGACACACAAAAGCTGTAAATTAAAAGTGCCAGAAGGAATATTACCTTCCTGAATAATTTGAGCTCAGAAGAATTGGCCAACTGGGGAATTAAAGACAGGTTCAAGGAGGTAGTAGAATGCATAAGGGTAATGGAAAAGGAAGATGTGCACAATCATGCACTGGGCAGTTTGGAACGGATGGTGACGAGTTTGGGACAATTTGAAAAGGAGTGGATCGAATTGCCTAAGGTAGGACTCCCATCATGTTGGGAGCCTAGAATAGCTATGTTTCAACCGTTACAAGTATATGAGCTCAATATGACAGAAGTGATGAATCAGACAGATGTCCCGTTTGAAAATACCACATGGCTTAATGCCAAAACAATAATTGCCTCACTCGGTAAGGATTTCTCCCTTCTCTATCAAGTTAAGCAGTGGTTGCCTACTCAAATGAACTATGCTGAATTGACAGAAGTACGTGCCCTAATCGATGCTTTCATTGCAATACCTAGTCCCGCAGCTGACATCTGGCAGAGGTGTAGTGATCATACGAGTGCTCTAGTCACCGCATCTACATCCCTGTCAACTCCATCTTCCAAAAAGAAAGCCAGCTCTTCCAAGACTACAGTACCGCCTTCTCCAGCAGCAGTCGCGACTCCGTATCACCGAAATTAATGATAACTCATGACTAGGCCTACGTGGCCTATTACCTTATTTTTCTTTTCACTTTTTAATTTCGAGTGAAATTAATATTTCACTCCTGCATTTTACTTTCGGTTACTAAGTTCTTTGTATTTCTGTTAGAAATGGCTTCAAGCCCACTTTGTAAGATGATGGGAGGAGTTCTACCCCATCATAAATTTTTATTTTTGATTAAGACTTGGAACAACATACAGGCATGTGAGAAAGATATTTTCCCAAAATATATTTCCATGCATAGAAATCAAAAGTTATAAAAGCAGAGAGAAAAGACTTATAGATGGTTCCATATTTTGAGAAAAACTAATCAGCTAAAGCAACTCTGTATGAGTATTTTTGTATGAACTTAATAGTTTTTGTTGAAGATCACATTGGGATTCAGATATAAAGATTTTGTCACAAAGGGGATTCCAACATGAAGTGTTTCACAGTTTGTACTATTTCCTTATCGTTATTGTTTTAAATGAATGTTCATTTCATCTTCATCCATATTTCTTGTATCTCAAATGTTCTGGAATGCGAGTGATTCATGTTTAGATGTGAATTTATCACAGTTGATACTCATGTCTATTAATTTTTAGTGCTTTAAATATGGCTCAGGCATGATACTCTGCCTATTTTCTCTCTCATTTCTGTTGTTCTTCTGATACGAACTATAATGGATTCTTATCTTGGAATAAGCCTATTTGCAGTTAATATCTCATTTCACATTCTGCCATAGTTTTCACTCTCACTGAACTTGATCACTGTGTATTCATTTTATAGCTGGCCCTCTTTACAACATTATGATTTATAGCTATCTGACGCATTCAATTATTCAGTCTCATACTCATCCTCTGCAATTTTCTTAGTTGTTGTGTTTATTATTAAGGTCTCGGTCCCACTCTTTTAAAAACTTTCACCAAATTTTTAATTGCAAGGAAGCCTAATATTATCAGCTACAAATAGTTTATTCAAATTTCCTTGCATTTTAAGATGTCCTGGGCACTGTTCCTTTTACAAATCAAGGCTATCTCTAGGAGTTACAACAATATGTACAACAGGAAATATAAGACTTTAATGGGAGAAATTCCTCAAAAAGAGGTGTTGCAACCATACAATAAGACTGAAAAGATCTTAACAACTCTATTTTATTGGTTGCAACAACTATAGATTACACTTCAGATCTAGAGCAAATCTGTGTATGAAAATTTAGATCTATATCGGATCCATACACTAGATAGGCCCTTCTTAGAATTCCCCTTAGGGTTTTCAGCAATACATGAAGTACAAGGAGTAGATCTGAGATCTAATTCTGCAGAAATATTTAGAAATTCATGACCATTCAAATATGATATGATATACACAATATGGTGATCCTCTCCAATGGATCTCAAATGTGAAGGGCAGATCCCCAACACATGAAAATGACTCCTCCAAAAAGTGTGCCAAAAGACCACATAGCCAGTACTCACCTGAATAACACGGTTACGGAAGCAAGGCGTGTTAGCCAGGCTTTAGTACATGTTTGGCCACATGCCAAGATCTGAGAATTCATGTTCCACTCATCAATATTCTCTTTCCAATGGTATAGAAGCCTTCTGAATGAAATTCTTGATAAAGGATACATTAAGCCAATTATATCGCCTTGCGGTGCACCAATATTGTTCCTCAAGAATAAGGATGGTACTCTGAGGTTGTGCATTGATTACAGATAGTTGAACAAGGTAACCATTAAGAATAGGTACCCATTATCGATGATTGACGACTTTTTTGATCAGTTGAAGGGAAAAACAATGTTCTCAGAGATGTATTTGAGATCAGGATACCATCAGGTACACATTAAAGAGGAGGACATCTACAAGACTGCCTTCAGGACCGTGTATGGGTATTATGAGTTTGTTGTGGTTCCTTTTGGTTTGACTAATTCCCCAACTAATTTAATGTGCTTAATTAATAGTGTATTGTGTCCTTATCTAGAAAAGTTTTTTATTTTATTCACTGATGACATCTTGATATATTCTAAGAATGAGGAAGATAATTATGAGCGTTTAGTGGCAGTGTTGAGATTACTAAGAGAGCATCGGTTATATGCCAAGATTAGAACTTCAGTTTCTTTCAGAAAAATGTACATTACTTGGGATATGTTGTCTCCAAGGAGGGAATAGCAGTACATCCAGAAACGATAAGGGCCATTATGGAGTGGGTAGCTCCTAGAAATGTGAATGAAGTTTGATCATTTATGGGATTGGCAGGTTACTATAGGAGGTTCATCGGGAAATTATCACACATTTCATATCCTATTACATAATTACAGAGAAAATATAAGAAGTTTGAATGGATAGAGGAATGTGTAACCACTTTTGATCGATTGAAGCAGTTGTTGACAAATGCTCTAGTCCTTAATATTGCAGATTCGGAATAACTATTTTTGGTGTGTACAAATTCTTTCAAGAGAGGGCTTCGTGGATTCCTTATGGAGGAGGGGTAGGTGTTGTGTTATGAGTCTAGGAAACTGAATGAGCATAAGCAGAACTAATGAGTCTAGTAAAATTAATGAGAACAAAAAGAACTATATGACGCATGATCTTGAGTTGGAAGCTATCATTCACGCCTTGAATATCTGGTGGAATTATGTTCTTGGGAGGAGATTTTTGTTGAAGATTGATCACATTGCGTTGAGATATATGTTTGACCAACCAAATTTGAGTGGCAGGAAATTTAGATGGTTGGCCACCCTTAGTGATTTTTACTTTGAGATCAAACACGTAAAGGGAAAGGAGAACAAGGTTTCAGACGCTCTCAACATGAAAGTGCAGTTGAACCATGTTCCAAAATTTTTCTCATATGGGACATACTTATAAGATTAGATCTTATAGTCATGCCAGTAGCATGACAAGTACAAGGAACTTAGGCACATGTTACAACAACAGGTTACAGGTGATCAGGATGTATACTATCGTCACATGGAAGATGACTTGGTGAGATTCAGGGGCATGATATATATTCCAGATGAAAGTGAGCTCAAGAATCTTATCTTAATGTAGTTTCATATCAAGCCATACTCAATTCACCCAGGATATCAAAAGACATTGACATCAGTGAAAAATTTCTACTATTGGCTAAATCTGAAGAAGGAAGTGGTAGAGTTTGTGGCTAGATGTTTGGAATTTTTGTAAATGAAAGAAGAGTGTAAGAATCCAGATGAGTTTCTTTAGCCCATTCTGATTCGAGAGTGGAAATGAGAGATCATTTCGATGGATTTCATTACAGGTCTTCTGAGGACATCAAGGAAAAATGATTCTATCATGGTTGTGATCAACAAGTTGAGAAAGGTGGCTCACTTAATTCCAGTGAACACTACTTATTCAAAAAGTAAGGTAGCATAGGTCTTCATCAGGGAGATCATGATATTTCATGGTGTTCCAAAGAAGATTGTGTTAGACATGGATTCCAAATTTGGTTCCAAGTTTTGGAAGGAGTTGTTTGCAGGTTTGGGAATGGAGCTTGCCTTTAGTACATATTATTATCCGTAGACATATTGGAAGATAGAGAGGGTCAACAAGATTCTAGAGGATATGCTGAGGATGTATGTCATGCATCAACATAGGAGATGGGAGGGGTATCTTCCATTGGTCGAGTTTGCTTACAACAATGGTTACCAGGAGTCACTGAGGACGAGTCTACTTAAGGAACTGTATGGGCGAAGTTGTAATACTCCCATCAACTAGAGTGATCTAGTAAACAAGGTACTTTTTGGACTAGATATGTCGAAAGAAATGGAACAAGAAATGCAGGTGTATGTTCCTGACAAGTCCATTTATATGTTTCTATCTATAAATATAGAGTCAATGACATGAACCATATTTGTGGCCCTTAATTTTCCAAGTTCTATTATGAAAATGTGCAATCCTTATTTGTTCACTATTTTTTTTCACCAATTTGCGTCTTGGTGCATGGTTTTCAAATGCAGAACCACATGTTGTTCATTATGAATGACCTTATATCTTGTGTGTTGAATCATCTATATTCTATTATTTACCTTGAAATAAATGTTTATTCAATCACATTGAAGCACAAAGTCTCTCATTGTACTAGAAAGAAAAATAAATATGACACACCCCCATCCTTTACGAAGCAATATCTTGTGTGCCAAATCATCTCCACTCTACCATTTAATTTCAATAAAAGAGTGCGATGAAAAAGCATTTAATAACACCAAAAACACAAAGTATGAATATGTTGATGTGTCGAAAAGATAAATATGGCTTCCGTAAAGGCGGAATAACATATCACAATAATAGAGTGAAGAATGAAGCGCTTATTAGGGAATTAATCTTCGTAAAGAGGGCCATTTAGAGAAGGTACACATTGGACATGACGATAAAGGGAGACATTTTTCAAGGAAGATATCCAATGAGCGAGGATTGAAATTTTAAATGTGACTAAGGCCAATGGTTAGAGGGAAAAACCTATGAAGGGATCAAAATAGTGGTGGTAAAATAAAATATGGTACTGAAAAAAAATATAATTAGTGAAAAATCCTAAGCCTTCTTAGTGAATAGATCCATATCACAACATTGTGCCAATAACATTTTGGGTGGAATTTTTTTTCAATGTTATAAAACTAAGTAAAATACCATGCAAAATAAATCTACATAAATTTTTATCTTATAATCTTAAGTGTAGGGAAGGTAAAAAAGAAATGGCATCTTCATACTCAAACTCTTTAGTATTGAAAATTGAAAAAAAATCAATCATTTTAATGAGTTTTCGATTTAGAACAATGAACAATTTCAATATGGAAACCATGAGTGTGTGCCCTCATTTAAGCAATATTCATTATGTTTTCGAAAATTGAGAAGTTGAGAAATATTTTTTAATTTTCCAAATGAAGATATATAAAATATTGTTAGTATTTAAATTTCCACTTAATAAGTACTCCATTGTCATTTTTTTCCTTAGAAAAAATCATTCATTTTCATTCCAAAAAAAATACAAAGGTGCATCTTATATGTGGAAATAAGCACTTTCAATAAATTATGTCCTTAGATAACAAAATATATCACATTACTAAAGGCATTGGAAAAACCAACCCAAGTACACATACCCTATTAGAGAAAGGTTATTCACCCCATTCTCTCCTTTTTCTATTTAATTTTTTTTAACTATAATTTATGTTTGCGTATTTGTTATCCATTAAGAAGGTGTCAAAGAAGCTATATTTAAACCAAAATCTCACTTTTGAGATTAAAATAAATAATTAAATCCTTTTCAAAATATGAGTTCTTATATTGATGTTTTCTCTTCATGGCCCCTAATAAGGTTTTATGTATGGTTACATCACTCATGGACTTTCCCTCTTCCTCCTTAGTTGAAAGGAAAAGTGATTTCTCAATTGGATATTTTAGGAAAACATTTATATGCTACTATGGAGATGGTTTTTTACATATTGTTCTGTTAGTGTCAGTCTTTGCATCTTGTCACCAGTGATCAAATGGACTCTTATCATGTCTTATTAGGGTCCCGTAATCAATTTTTTTTCATTTCACTAGGTCTTCAAGCAAAAATTTGGTCATTAGGCATTAGGTCTAGGACTATTTTCCACTCCTTACAAAATTTGTATATGTTGGTCCATGTCACAAATCAACTGAGTGTATCATCATTCAAAGATTATCATCATCATTTCAGTCATATCCATTATGATTTCATTCACATCAATGTCTCTGTTAGGTCATTGTAGTTTCAAGGTTCCCAAAACTGCCATTTCATGCACAAAATCTGGCAATTAGAGGAGTGGTAATAAAGAAAGTTTCTTCAATAAAGTTTTATTTCAAAAATGTAATTTTATGTTTCTATGTAATAAGCACTTCATGTTGCTAAAGATGTAGTTCAAAATTTGAAAACATTTCAAAGTTCAAAAGAGATACAATGTTCCAAAGAAGCCACAAAAAGTTAAGGGTTACAAATTCGAAAGGTTACAAAGTTCAAAAGAATGAAATTCATGCTTGAAAAAGACATGTGGGGCCCATCATCACTCAAAAGGGAGTCATTTCACATTTATAAAAGGGCCAAAAAGTCATAAAAGTATCTCATTTTCACTCTCATTGCCTCTCATTATAGAGTTCATCCCTCATTTGGTGAAAAAAACACGTTTTTTGCTCAAACTAGAGAAAAATTCGGAACTGTTGCGCACCAATGAATTGTGCTACGCATCTAGAGGAGAAGTTGCGTGTAGATGAACTATGTTGTGGATAGGTGCTACGCATTGGTGAACTGCACTGCGGACGGAGAAGATTTGCCCAAAATTGTCTAAAAATCACCAAATTCAAAATTTTTAGCTTCCATTCAGGATTTTTCACCCTCCAAGCATCACCACAAGTAATTATATCCATTTTCTTGCCCTCTCTTCCTTTGCAAAGCAATAAATAATCATAAGCTTAATCCCCTAGGGTTTTGTATGAATTTCATGCTTTTGGTTACAAATGATGAATCGAAGCTCTAAAACCCTAGTATCACTGTCCCTACATGTTTGTTTGCAATCTATTCATCATTTCCATCCATCACAAACACATTTCCATTCATTTTGAATCATATACCTATAAACCCTAGCCCTATTCTACCAAATTGGGCCATTTTCCTAGCTAGGACTGTGTTTGAATTTCCTAGCTCACTTCTCTCACTCATTTACCTTCATTTCACTCCCTAAAGATTCCAAAGACCCCTGCCCATCTCCCTAAAATTTTCCACCCCCATATGCCTTCCCTAACTCCCTGATTTTATCCCTTCACTCACTTTTCCCTGTTTTCCCCCTCCTATCATCTATAGTTTTCAATCATGGAAGGAGATTCCTCACCATTAGAGCAGATAAGACATCAAAAAGGGGGGAAGATACTGGGGTATGAGCCCTAAAATTTCAATTAAAGCCCTTCCTCGCCTTTTATCAAAAAATTCTTTGAATATGTCAACTGCCTAGGGTTTTGTCAAAGAGTGGAAGAGGTAGGTTACAATGAGCAGCTTACAGATTATTTTTTCCACCATATGGAAGGGAGAAAAGGCCACCATTTCAGGGTTTGATTTCACATTTTCAGTTGATGCAATCTCTCTTACTACAACGATACCAAATCATGGGGAATATTGGTTGAAAGGCATGAACCTAGACCTTAAGCAGTACAAATCCTTCATAAAATCATAGTACAAAGAAACTCATTCTCACATTCTTCCATTCTGATACTTGATGGAGAGGTATGCACCATTGATGAAGGCTGTGATGAAAATTTTCACATATGAGGGTAGTTTTTTCTAGATTGTACCAATATCACATCAGACTGCTCATGCACTTTACAGCAGTAAAGTCCCTTAATTTATGCAATTTCTTGTATAGGAGTGTGAGAAAGATGGTTGAAAAGGTGCAAGCCAAGAACAAAGAACATTACCCTAGCCTCTTTCACCACAACTTGGTGAAGATCATATTTCTCCATCAGTTGGCAGAGAAGAACATAACATGGGATACCTTCATTGAGGTAGCCTTGCAGATGCACAAAACTACTACACAAACTCAGCAACAAAACATATCACCTACCATGTCAGCATAACCTATGGAGTTGGGATCATAATGAAAACTTGTTGAATTTTAAAAAAGGCCTAGGCCTGAGGTTATTCTTATCCGGATTTATTCAGGAACACAATAAATTACAAAAATAGACATAAACACAGAGATGCAGCGGAAATAATACTTCATTTCATTAATATCAAATAACCAAAATATGTTTACAAACAAAATGGAAATAAACTAGCTAGGGCGATGGTAGCTTATCTCTGAGAATATATGTGGTGGCTACATTCCTCTTAAATGTGTTACAATGAGGCTCAAAGGCCTATTTATTGTTGAGAAACAATGCAAAACCCGAAACATCTAAAAACCTAACCATAGGATATGAAGCGCCAAAATTATGGGCCCCGTTTGGGTAAATTGGTGTTTCAACTTCCCGGGGACGTAACTTTGGCATATGATCTTCATTTGACGTGTATCATACCTCGTTAGAAATATCTATCCGAAGAGTACAACTTTTGGTGTGAGAAACATCGGTCCATGGACCCATGTTTCTCCCGGTTTTCCCAAAAACGTTGTTTAGGGCCTCAAAACGACTCCATAAGTTTAGGACCCAAAAAACTGCTAAAAATAGTAAGTTTTGCTGCAACTGAAAAACTGAAAGAAATGATGGTGGAATTTCAAATGGAATAAGTGGGTGGCCACCAATATCCACCTGGATCATTAGGGCCTCCAAACGGCTTCGAAAGTTCAGGAATCGACAACCTGGTAAAAATAGTAAGTTGTGCTGAAAGTGAAAAACTGAAATAACTGATGGTGTGGGTCCAAATAGAATAGGTGGGTGGCCACCAATATCCACCTAGATCATTCCTCCCTCCTTAGGAAGCAATGGTCACCATTGCATTAAGTTCCTCGATGAGAGGAAAATTCTATTAAACTTGGTATTGGATTTGTCCAAGATGTCGTGGACCTACTAGCGGACGTTCTGGATGCGTTCAATAAATTTCATTTCCTCATACAGTAGATGTGTGGATTATGTCTGTGTAATCGCATGAGTTATGGCAATATCAGGCGGCGGTGCGCCGGGGGTCAAATCAATGGAGTGCTTGTCTGGACAGTGTAGAGGAACCTCTGTGGGTGAGGAGAAAATGTCTTCATATTCCTCCACAACTTTGTCCATATGTTGTAGCCATGTAGGGGAGCCCTGTTTTGAAGCTGTGGCTGCAATATTCTTCTTTCCCTATGAGCAAGTTGTAGGAAAAATAAATTTCCTGGTTTGGGAAACAATCTTACTGTATTGTTTTTCAATAGGCAAGGAGATGGCAGGAGGCAGTACTACCTCTGGTATCCTGTACAATTTATTTCCCAAAGTAATAACAACATAACAAGGCCTAGACTCATGCATAGCATGTCGCCTCCACAAGTATGGTTGGCTCAATAATACATCAACTACATCAACTACATCAAGAGGAGCAACACCACACAATACCTCATCCGTGAATGGCTTGATGATGTACAAAAGGCAGCACTGTTGGAGTACACGGTAGTCTCTCCCTGGGTGAAGCCACCCGATGGTATACGGTTGCGGGTGTGATATGGTCGGTAGGCTGAACAACTTCACAACCTCTTCTTAAATGAGGTTCTTTTGGCTTTTGCTATCGACAAGAAATTGCAGTGCAGAACCCTTCACCCACATCTGCGAATGGAAGAGGCGCTCCTCCTCCTCTGGATCCTCAGGATCCTCCCTCTGGAGCTTGGTGGTGGCGAAAATGGCACTAGGGTTTTCATCAATGATATGCTTCCCTTTGTCATCTCGGTTGTCTGGTCTTGGATCAGGATCAGAACATGCATCTGATTCGGGTGCCTTCAGTTCGGCCACCAGCGATTATTTGGCCCAACACTCGTTTGTGCTGTGAGTGGGGCTGTTGTGAAATTCACACTTCCCCATGTCCTTATTTAGATTTTTGGTGGTGTTCTAAGTTTCTCCGCTTTGGT
Source organism: Pinus albicaulis (assembly GCA_034641835.2). Classification (NCBI taxonomy): domain Eukaryota; kingdom Viridiplantae; phylum Streptophyta; class Pinopsida; order Pinales; family Pinaceae; genus Pinus; species Pinus albicaulis. The sequence continues at coordinate 1,375,783,023 of CM076577.1, forward strand.
TCTTACCCCTGTTCTGTGGTTTGGGGGCATCTTTCCTTGGCTTCGGATTCATGGATCCAAAGTCTCACTTCTTCTGCTTAAATTTCTGCTTGATCTTGGTGATATAGTGATATGTCATGCCAAGCGAGGTAATGTTGAGGAACTCTATTTCCTCCTGAATGTGCCTGTGAAGACAGCTGCGGTACTTGAGCACCAAATTTCTCTCCGAATTGGAACAAATTTGTCATTTCATGCACATCTTGATGCCTTTGTTGCTGCAACATGGTCCATTGGATGTACTTGTCCTCATAGCTCTCCACGGGGTGATATTGTTCCTTGATGTCGTCTCGGAATGAATTCTAAGTGGGTGCGGCCGAGAATAGAGAGGGTTCCCTCTCATCCTTTTGCTCAGATTAGGTTTCCCACCAGTCTTTGACAAAGGGGGCGGCTTTGAGATGTGCAAAAATAATATTTTCTCGATCGAAGAAATCATGGACCGAAAAATACCCTTCTAGCAAATTCAACCATCTATCTACAATGTTTTCATCTATCTGGCCTTCAAATAGAGGAATGTCAAATTTTACCTATACCTTGAAGGGATTGGCACCTCCAGAGTGGTTGTTGGATGCAGATGCGCCGTAGGTGGGTAGTTGTTGAAGGATCTAAGAAAAGTTATCCATCATCGTGTTCCTTTGTTTCTCGAGGACCTCCTTGAGAAATATTTTGATAGGATCTCCTACTCCCTCGTCTTCCTTTTCTTCTGCCATGGGAGTTCGTAAGGGTTTTCAAGGCTTATCTTGCAAGGGTTCAACCAGATCGAGCCCTATCTCCAAGAAAAATAGAGAAAGAGTAGACTGCTTTGGTACCACTGATCCAGATTTATGCAGGAACGCAATAAAATACAGAAATAGACATAAACACAGAGATGCAGTGGAAATAATACTTCATTTCATTAATATCAAATAACCAAAATATGTTTACAAACACAATGGAAATAAACTATCTAGGGTGATGGTAGCTTATCTATGAGAAGAGATGTGGCAGCTACATGCCTCTGAACTTTGTTTTTGTAAGTAAGTAATTGTATTAAAAGCCTCAAAGGTACATGAATTACAAAGGGTTATGCTGGTAGAAGACTATCATAGAATTGTGATCCCCAGACATAACAAGAGTTACCAACCTAGACAGATTAGCCAAGATAGAGCCAAGCTATACAGCAAGAAGAGCTGCTGATAGCTGAAGGCAGCCAGCTGACATAGACAGACGGAGACACGCTATCTGCCCGTGGGCTAGTAGCGAAAGCAGAACAGGCAACACGAAGCAGAAGGACAGACAAGAGTAATCATTAGAAAAGACTGAAAACTCAACCAGAAGGGGTTGATTGCATAATGCGAGATTTCTTCCCTTTCTTGTTGACCACTCTGACCCAACCATCAGTGCCTGGGGTTGCGGCGATCACTTGCAGATCAGTACGGCTCCCAGGAGGAGCTTCTTTGTCCGAATCGGAGGAACTGGAGATGTGCGGGCGTTTCTGAACAGCGGAGGAGACAGGGGGCCTCTCGGGAACATCAGAGGGAGAACGCTGCTGTTGAGTTGCAATTTCCTCATCCGAATCACTTTCTTCTTCTTCTTCAGAGCTGCTGGAATCAGGGTCCTCCAAGGGGGGTTCAAAAGGTTTCCAGCTTTTATCTTTTGGTTTGCGTTTACCAGATTTATGACTGGCTAGGAACTGAGCACAAGAGTTCTGAAGATGCCCGGTCTGATGACAGTGCCGACAACGGAAAGCTGTGTTCTCATAGTCAAGAGGCTGCGGCCAGGAGAAATCCCCAACTTTGAGAATGATGTGGTCCGGAAGCCCTTCGCTGATATAAATTTCTGCACAGATTCTGCCGTAGGTGTAGATACCCTTTAAGCCTCTTGACGGATCTGTGGCAAGGAAACGCCCCAGAGTGTTCCCAATGGCTTCGAAAACTGCACAATGCCAAAGGTGAGCAGGCAGGTTGAGAAGCCGAACCCAGATCGGGAGTTTGGTGATAACTGCCGTGGAGGGATCGAAGTCCGGAAACCAAGGCGTTAAGAAAAGCCCAGCCTTGCCCCAAAACCAGGGCCCACCGGTGAGGGCAGTTTGATAATCCTTGCTATGTGCTAGAATAACAATGAAAAAACCTTTGGAGCACAAAATGATTTTGCAGTGCTTGGTCCAGGTGGAATGAACCCAGCTGTAAAGATCTTCTGATCGCGGCCATAGACCATTGAATCTACAAATGAGGGCCTTTTCCTCATAGAGTTGGCGCACCCCAGCCAGATCTGGGTGGGTTATCTTTGCTGAAGGAACTTCTTCCAATTTATCTACCAAGAAAGGCTTGGGAGCCTCTGGGGTTGAGGCTGAGGGCGAAGAAGAGGAGGTTTTCACAGCCTCCTTGTAGGAGAAACCCTTGGGAGCAGAGGACTGCCCTGCTGCGCCTCCCCTTAGTCGATAAGACAGAACCACTGTGGCATTCCGCTCTATATTGTAAAAAGACAGAGGTAAATGATCAGCGAGCTGCTTGCCAGCATAAAGGAGCCTGAACCAAGAGGACGAGATCCTTAATTTCTGTTTGATGGCTGCAAAGAGGAGAAGCCCAGAGAAGGAAGACTGTACCCAAAGGAGCAAGGTTTTGCCTGTTGGGAGAGAGACCTGTATTTGAAAAGATTCAGAATGAATTTGAAGAGGATCCAAGCTGTTGATGGGGGCGGAGAAGGCTGGATCTGTTTCAAGAGATCTGCAAGGCTGGACCACCAACCCTTGATCTGAGTCGCAGAACCCCTGCTCTTGGATGCCGCGGCGAGGGCCATCACCGGGAGAGAACTGGCAATGAAGATTATGGAGGGCGTAGTGCCGGCAGCCAAGTGAATAGACGGCCATATCGCCCATCCAGGCCACCGCGCCACATAACAGAATGAAGGAATCTGAGATCTGAAGGTTCCCATGTTGCAGTAATTTACGCAGATCTCGCAAGTCCGCGGCTAGGGGGGGTGACGATTTGGCAGATCCTTGTGAATCTGATCGAACGCCATTAAACCAGTTAAGGGATTGCAACGAGATCTTTCGCGTGGGCAAGGGTCCCGGGGGGAAGGTCGTAAGCAGTGACTCACCGCAAGGATGAGATGCGGAGAATGAGGTCGACGTCAAAGATTAAACGGTGATCGCGACTCCATCGGCAGAAAACCCTAGATCTGCTTGAAAAATCTCTTAGAAATAAGAACTTGACGGCTCGAAGCCAAACCACTTCTCGAATGTACTATCTTTTGTTCATGCCTCTGAACTTTGTTACAATGAGGCTCAAAGGCCTATTTATTGTTGAGAAATAATGAAAAACCCTAAACATCCAAAAACCTAACTGTAGGAGATGAAGTGCCAAAACTATGGGCCCCATTTGGGTAAATTGGTGTTTCAACTTCCCGATGACATAACTTTGGCATACGATATTCGTTTGATGCGCATCATACCTCATTAGAAATATCTATCCGAGTACAACTTTTGGTGTGAGAAACATGGGTCCATATGTTGCTCCTGGATTTCCCAAAAACGTCATTTAGGGCCTCAAAATGGCTCCAGAAGTTTAGGACTCGAAAAATGCTAAAAATAGTAAGTTGTGCTGCAACTGAAAAATTGAAAGAATTGATGGTGGTGTTTCAAATGAAATAGGTGGGTGGCCACCAATATCCACATGGATCATTAGGGCCTCCAAATGGCTCTGAAAGTTAAGGAACTGACAACCTGCTAAAAATAGTAAGTTGCGCTGAAAGTGAAAAGCTAAAAGAACTGATGGTGCGGGTCCAAATGGAATTGATGGGTGGCCACCAATATCCACCTGGATCATACTATCACATATCATAGAGGCAAGAGGTTTTTTTTTTATCCTCTGAAAGAGGAAGGGGCCAAGCCTACTTCATTATAGGGATCACCATCAACACAACATGAGACATCAATGCATGATGAGGAGGAACATGACTTTGACTAGGTTGACTTGGAGGATCATTATGAGCAAGAAAACTTGGAGAGGGAAATCAAAGACAAGGATTCTCATATCAAAGAGCTCCAAGACAGTTTGGCAAGGTCCCAATTCATCATTTCATTTTTTGAGTAGGAGAATAGTAAATTGAAGACAAAACGGATGATTTTGGAGAAAAGGCTATTTGAGGAAAACAAACATGATAATAAAATCAAGGTAGTGGCTGAGCATGATGAACATGAACCACAAGTGAAGAGGAAGAGGCCAAGAACTATGGGTCTCAAGAAGGCACTGTAGAAAGAAAAAGAGCAAAACCCTACAGATAAGGAGCTCACTTTTGAAGAGAGGATTGCAAATGAGATCAATGAGGATAGGGAGTTTTGGCATGAGAAGGTCAATAATCACTTGGAAAATCTCCTTGAAAATTTAAACAGGGATAACAATATCCATAAACGCATGGTTTGATGCTACCAATCAAGAAATCAGATTGCACAAATCAAAATCAAGCAATTGCAATACAAGCTTAAGCAAACCATAATTAGTCAAAAGGAGAAGGTTAAACTTGATTTTCTTGCTGACGCTTACATAATTGCATATTACACATCATTCATCACTTCTAGACCAATTTTGGGAAGATTTGGAAGAAACTGAAAATAGTCCTCTGTGGAGTATGTATTTTGATGGGTCATGCACTAATAAAAATGTTGGTGCAGGTGTCTGGATTACTAACATTGAAAACAACCACATAGAAAGCATTTCCTGCAAACTAAACTTTCAGTGTTCCAATAACATAGCAGAATATGAATCCCTTCTCTTAAGCTTACATTTATTGAAAAAGTTAGGAGCCACAAGAATCAATGTGTATGGGGATTCAGAGTTAGTCATTAGACAGGTCAATGGGTAGTATAACGCAAAGCATCCCAGACTTAGGGCCTACCGAAATGATGTCATGGACATTTTGAAAACATTCGAGGAGTCCAAATTGTTTTTTGTCCCAAGAAAAAGAAATATTGCGGCCCACAATTTAGCCTTTGTAGCTAGAACATGCTTAATGCCATATAACACTAAAGACTACACAACTCAGATAAAATTTAGACCAGTTGTGCCTGATAATGAGAAGTATTGGTAGGTGTTTGACAATGACAAACAAATAGAAGACTTCATGCAGTTCAGAAACGAATTCGAACTACCAAGTTCGGATTCAGAACATGAAACCGACTGCCCTAGTGAAGAAAATTTTCTTGAAAAAGAAAAAAGGTCTCCTGCACTTGCTAATATAAACATGTTATCTAGCAAACTTGAAAACGAAACATAAATGAATGCAGAGTTTGAAACAGAGGAGTTAGAAACTTTTCACTCTAAAGATGAAAGTTTGCCTAAAGGTCTGGCACCTTTAGAAGAGTTGTTCGATTTTAACAATGTGGCAAATAAACCAAAACTAGAACCTATAGAGACTGAAGTGGAAGAGTGCAATATAGGCAATGAACTTAAACCTATGATGATTAAACTATCTAAGACTTTACCAGCTCACATTAAACTCAAATACATAGAGTTGTTTAAATAATTTTCTGATGTTTTTGCATGGAGTTACGAAGATCTTAAATCCTATGACACTGAAATAATACAGCACAAAATTCCCCTCAAAGAAAACCAAAAGCCATTCAAAAAAAAACTGCGCAGAATAAACCCTTTTTAGTTGCCTTTGGTTCAGAAGGAGATCATGAAAATGTATGAAACTGGTATTATTGTCCCTATTAGATACTCTGAGTGGGTGTCTAATCTGGTGTCTGTTAGGAAGAAAACTGGAAAAATAAGGCTTTGTATAAACTTTAGAGACCTAAACAAAGCTTCATTGAAAGATAACTACCCTTTACCCAAAATGGATCATATTTTACGAAGGGTGGTAGGGTCTAGAATAATTTCTTTGCTGGATGGCTATTCAGGGTACAATCAGATCTTAGTTCATCCTGCTGATCAATTAAAGACAGCCTTTACTACACCATGGGGCACTTTCATGTATGTGAAAATGCCTTTTGGTCTAATAAATGTTGGAGCAACTTTTCAAAGAGCCATGGACATAGCATTCTTGGAAGAATTGGGCTACTTCATCATTATATACCTTGATGGTGTCACTGTGTTTTCAAAAATAGATTAAGAGCACTTAGAACATTTGAGGAAAGTTTTCGAGAAATGCAGGAAGTTTGGGATATCTTTAAACCCTAAGAAGACATTATTCTGTCTCCAAGAAGGTAAACTTCTTGGGCACATCATTTCAGAAGAGGGTATTAAGATAGATCCAAAGAGGATTGAGGCCATATTGCAAATCTCTCATCCTCGGAACATCAAGGAGTTGCAATCTTTCATTGGGAAGATTAAATTTTTGAGAAGGTTCATTCCCAACTTGGCCGAGCTCCTTAGGAATATCAAAAACATGTTGAAGAAGGAGCAAGGGGTAAAATGGACCTTGGAAGCAAAGAAATCCTTTGAGCTGGTGAAACAAGCGTTAACCAAAACACCGGTTCTAATAAGTCCTGATTTTTCAAAAGATTTTTATATTTTTTCATTTGCATCAGAACATACCATAGTTGTTGTCCTTTTACAGAAAAATCCACAAGGACAAGAGCAGCCTATTGCATTCTTTAGCAAGGCATTGAGGGATGCCCCTCTGAAATACAACATTATGGAGAAGCAAGCTTTTGCTTTGGTTCAAGCTTTAAAAGACTTCAGAGTATACATCCTTCACTCACACATCATTGCCTTTGTCCCAAACTCAGTTGTTAAATACATTCTAACACAGGACCCAGATGGTAAGAGAGGTAAGTGGATTGTTGTTATCCTTGAATATGATTTAGAGATAAAACCCACTAAACTCATCAAAGGCCAAGGTCTAGCTAGATTAATGGATGAATCCAATTTTGAAGTTCTTGATATTAATATGATTAATGCTTTAGATGATCAAGAGGAAGTCTCAACTCCCATTGTTGAAAACCATTTTATGAATTCCCCTTGGTATGCTGATATTGTTTATGTTTTGTTTAATTTGAATACACCTTCTAGTTTGACAAAAACAAAGGCAAAAGAAAGCGCTGCCCACATACTCTGTATCCAATCCCACTTGTTGAAGCCCCTTTTCAACGGTGGGGACTTTTCATAGAATAAATCCATCCACCATCTTTAGCCCTGACATAGATGGATTATTCTTTTCCTGAGACTACTTCACTAAATGGATACAAGCCATACCTTGTAGGTAGGCCAATGATTCAGTTATCATAAAATTTATGGAGACTAACATTCTCTCTAGATTTGGTTGTGTTGCCAAGATTATCACTGATAATGCAGCAGTATTTGGATCAAACAAGATGGTTGATTTCTGTCATAGATATCAGATAACATTGGAGAATTCCATGGCCTATTACCCTCAAGGTAATGGACTTGTAGAATCCTCAAACAAGAGTTTAGTGAACATAATCAAGAAACTGTTGGAGGAAAATAAAAAGTCTTGGCACACAAAGCTAGTTCATGCACTGTGGGCTGATAGATTGACTTTGAAGAAATCTATTGGTATGTCACCTTTCCAGCTTGTGTATGGTACTGATGTAATTTTTCCAAATAGCCTTGGTGTACCAGTAATTAAGTTGATTCAAGAGTTTCAAACTGAAGATAATGACATGATCAGGAGAATAAATCAAACCATTCATCTTCAGAAAACCAGAGAGGAAGTTTATAACAAAGAATTGCAGAAACAAATCAGCATTAAAAAAAAATTTGACAAAAGAACAAAGGCCAACAATTTCAAAATTAGGGACAAAGTTTTAAAGTGGGACTCAAGGAGGGAAGAGAAGGGCAAGCATGGAAAATTTGACATTATGGCTTGGCCCTTACTCTATTCATTCAGCTACTGGTAACAATGCATTTTTCTTGCAGGAGTTGAATGGAGCAGAACTGTTTGGGGGTCCTGTCAATGGCAGGATGCTTAAGCATTACTTCTCTTGATCCATGTTATGCTCCGAAAGCCTTTTTATCTTTTTCTCATTATAAATACTTCACCCACCATTGCATTCAAAGTTATAAAAATCAAAAAATACAAAAACAGTGAAAGAAAGAAAAGAGGGCAGATTGTGAAAACAAGAAAGGTATAGCCCCATACCAAAAAAGAGAAACAAATCTGAAAGTGTGCAAGCTCAAATTCCACTCCTGAATAACACACTTCTAGTTAGTCAAACTGTCTAAACTTGACTAATTAGCTTTAAATTTTCTGCTGATAGGATAGTGAATTTGATTTGCCAAAATGTTTAATCTTGGCTTATCAGTAGATAGTTTAGGATAGAAATTAAAGGTTCAAACAAGATCAAAATATGAACCTAAGGTTTCAAAAAGAAAATGACCCAAATATGCTTCAATTTCTGAGTCAAGAGATGTAAAAATCTGGTTCCAATCAGCTCAAAATCTGAACCAGTTGATAAAGACAAAACAGCTCAAACAAATTCAAACTAGAGCTGTAAAGAAAAGAGAAGGCCATGATGAGAAACTTTCAGATCTTAAGCCTTCCATTTTTTATTTAATTTTCTGCAAAATAATATCTATGTGCAGCTTGTTTTTATGCCATAGACCAGCATCAAGTTAGACTGTTTAATCTTGACTTGTATGCTTTTAAATTTCTGTTGTAGAATTTAGAGAATAAAAATCTGTTAGACTGTTTAATCCTAACAGATTAGTAGATTAGGTAGAGAATCATATGGGCTCAACTGTTTAATCTGATTCCATGGAGAAATAAGGAGTAGAAATATATTATTTTTCCTGCTTTCAAAAGAATAAAATGTTGTAAAAGAGTTTGCCAATCCAGGTGCACTCTAATGAAGAAAAAATGTTAGATCTGTAGGATTGGGTAGGTAGAAAGCTTGTTGATGAAAGAACCATTGTTTTTATGGCTACTAATATGTTTTCAAAAGAACATCATCCACAGAAAGAAAGGCAGCCAATGGATGAGGCACAGGTCAGCCTCCCAGAGAACATAATGGATGTGGCACAGGTCAGCATCCCAGAGAATGCAAGTCTAAAGTTTTCTTGATGCCTTCAAGAAGGCACCATCCCCAAGTGGAGCCACTGTTAGCCACCTATAAATTTGTTATAGCAAAAGGTGGCTAAAACTTTTTTGAGCCTTCAAGGAACAAATTTTATTGCTAAAAAGTGTTGGCTCTTGAAGACTCTTGAAGGCCTCATGCCTCTGTCCATAATCTTCACTACTATGCCTATTCTACATTCAGAAATCCTGCAGATTTCCGAGACAGATTACTACTTCAAGCACCATTTTCCTTTTTCCCTTCTTCCAAAACTGACCTCATTTTAACCCCTTCATCCTCCATGAAAAACCCTCACTTTCACGTTTCTCCCTTTTCCCTTATTCAAAATCCATTGATAAGGTTTAAAGACTTCTTCTTTGCCTTATCGGAACCCCTCTAAACCTTTGAAAACCATTGAAAATCCATGAAAAACCCACATTTGGACACATATGGGTCTTAGCTCCCTTCGGCCAACTCCCTCGAACTTTCCCCACGTGATCCGGGCGCTGAAACCAGGCGCTAGCCCGAAAAGCGCTTAGCGCGTTTGGTTATCGGGAGGATTCCTCACCGTTGATTTCCCCGCAGATCTGACGGTCTTCGCAATCCCATCGCGCCCGTGGTCCCCACTCCTGTTCACCGCGCGATCACATCACAACCGTCCGTTTAAACCGCAGATCCGATGGTCCGTTGTTCATCCTCCCGGTGGTCCCAGCCACGACTACTATGCAGAAACCGGCTGTATCCATTGCATCGCCTCCGAGCGCAGGGTGGTTTTCTCCCGATCGGCAGCGATTCCACTCACGGATTGACGCGTGGCTTGGGCACTGTTCACCAAACCACCGTCCATTGCGCGTTAAACATCGAACGTAGACCCCGCGCGATATTGACATTCACCGTCCGATATGAGGCCGCTCATCGGACGGTGGTCGCTTGCTGGAGATGCACACGCGATAATGCAGGGTCCAGCGCAGCGGTAATAACATCTCCGCCGTCGATCTGATCTGCAGATCGACGACCCAAAATTCATCGCCTGTTTTCTCCATTTTGACTTTCCACCTGCGTTCCCGACCATTGATCTCTGCGCAATCGACGACTATGATTTAATTTTCTTTTTTGCCTTGCCTTTGACTCCTCTCGATCAATCTCGACCATTGGATGATGCCATCCAATGGCCATGCTCTCCCCACATGTCCTCCCGCAGAAATAAACCTATATATGTAGGATTTTATAATGTTTTTTGTATTTTGCAGGGTTTTTAATGGTTTTTCCGCCATGTCTGAAGAAAATTCAGAAGCAGAGAGTGACGATCCTCCCTCCTATGATCCATCAAATAAAATCAATCGCAGGGTTTAAACTTCACGTTTCATTGATGTTTCATGAGGCATTGATGCCATATCGCCCCTGCGCGGCCCTGCACATTAGAAAAACTCAGCAAGTCAATCACAAATCAAAGAGTATCAATGTCAACAACAAAAACATACCAGAGCAAAGGATTGAAGACAGGTTTTGTGGGGATTACGGCTAAGAATGATTATCAAAAGCCTAATCACTGATTAAAAACATAGTTAAAGAAGAAAATCTTAAGTGTTTTATCGACGGAAAGCCTCCACCGCCACCTCTGAGGCAAATTGATTCCTCCCAGCTATCGAAATGCCACCTGTGCCTCAAAGTATTCAATCAGAGGCCGAAGTTATTGATCAAATGAAGATATTCACCTCAGCGCAGCCAGAGAGTTACTTCTGTAGGGAAAATTAATGCAAACAATATCTGCGGAGTAACCCCGACATCACACAGAACCTCCAAGGTCAACAAAAGCTCCCACCGAGCTTAAAACTTTATGTAAATCATTTAATACAAAAGACACCTATTGTAAGTTTCTTCATTGAGCCCCCCAAAGGCCAAGAAGCCATTAAGTCTGTATTAATTTTAATTGGAAATCTTTTATCAGATCTCACCTCCTCATTCTTCTATATATACTTCTGCAGAAGATGAGAGAGGGGTTGGTTGAGTTGGTTGCAGAACTTTGAAATACATTTGAGCTTAATCTTCTGATTGTAGATAGTGTTCACTGGCCTTTGAAGCTCTGTTTGTGTTAGACTTGTTAGGCTAGATAGTGAAGATGATTGCTGAACTGAAACATTAGACCTGAGTACTATAACTGGTTTGACATCAATAACAAGATGTTTCTTGGGATCCTGGTCTATATCACTGGTGAAGTGCCTCTTTCTTTGTTATTGTTTTCCTTCGATGTATGTCATATTTTTCACTATTCTCTGATAAAGAACAACATTTATAGAGTTAGGATTTACTGTTTACCAGTACCCTTCTCTGACTGATAAGCTTTATCTCAATGTTTTCCTCCAATTTTTTTATTTAAGAATGATTCAATACAGTCCAAACAGTTAGGAATGCTGGCGTTCCCTCGTCCTACTGTTTGCTTTAAACATTGTTCTTGAAAGTTATTTTCCTTATTTTCTTATTAAAGTTAGACTAGAAAAGTGATGGTTTGCCCTGTTTCTAGCTTCTATTCTCCAAAGGCAGATTCTGAAGGTTTCCCTTGGTGTTGGCTGAAAGCAGACTAGGTTTAAAAGTACTTTATCTGATCTTAAGTTACACTTTGTCTTCTCTTATATGTTTTCATACTTTCTGAAGGTAATTATGTGGATTACTGGATTGTTTGTCAATTAAGCTGCTTTAATACAAACTTGCCCAAGAAGTCAATGGTTAGCCCTATTCTTGGTTGTTTTTAAACAGTTACTTAAGAGGCTTTTCTTGTTTGGACTGACTATAAATCCTTTGTGAAATTATTATCAGTTTCCACCCCTCCAACACTTTATTGTTTCCATTCCATCACTCTAATCTCAATAATCTTGTGATATATATGACTTTCCCCTTGGATCTCTCTTGACGTTGTTGCTCAATTAAAGCCCTGTTATGACTCCATAGCCCAATGGACTAAAAACCAGCGTTATATCTATATTTTTAGCCAAAGCTGTTCTATTCACTTGCAAATTCTCACCTTTGAAACTTTTTGCACTTAGAACTTTCCCCTCAAGTAATTTTCATGCTCAACCATCCAAAAAACAAAAAAAACCCTTGGCCTTCATAACTAGCCTAATATCATTACCCAAATCTCCAAAGACAAATCCATCTTTGCACTTATTAGAGAGATCCCTCTCCGGATTCAGGAAGGCTAGATCCTAGAATCCCAAAGTGGTTGAAATAATGTTGCTTCTGCAGTTTTAGTCTCACCAATCTGCTAAAATTACAGATTCCTAACATTTCTGGTGACTCCACTAGGGACGAAACCCAGAAACATTTTCATTTGAGGGTAACAATAGGATATCAGGGATTTGGTTCAAGAACATTTTCTATATTAACCAGTTGAATCACCAACAACTAACATTTTTGGCGACTCCGCTGGGGACTATTTCCCTTAAAAACTTCATAAAATCTTGTGAGTAAAAGTAGCCTTTTCAAGCACTACCAATAAATGGAAATCATGATAAAACTTGCTTGAATTAGTGACAAACTAGGTAAACCCTAGGATTCTCATAAGACTTTATCTAACCTTGAAAAATTAGCTGGCTTAGCCATAAGAGTAGACTGTCTTTGTCTCATAACCATAGCTAAGTTTTGAAACAAAGTTAGTACATTCTTAGAAACCACACAACTAAAAAATACCCCAGAAAACCTAAAAAATTTCGGATTGGTATCAAATAAACATGGTGGTGGACCATAAAACGTTTTACCTCTGAAAAGAGCTGAAAACTTCCACTTCGCGACTCCACAATCCTGAACATACCTTAAGACTCCACTGGGAAGAACCCTTATCATCATAACATTAGTCAAAATCAATTAGAGGACTGTAGGATTGAAATTTGTGTAAACAGATTAGTTAACCTCTAAAATATTGTCATACCTGGTTGAACTTATCTTGTTTATTTGGGTCTAAAAAACACAGCATAGTGGCTCCTAGAAAGATTCACACTAGAGCCTATCCTGACCCTGATCCACCTGAGTTAATTGATAACCCATAAAGTATCCTTAGGAAGTCTCCTAGGATTAAATTATCAACTATTTTCAGATTACCCTTGAGAGCTAATTCAGTTCCTGACAATCTTACAGCTCTACAACAATCACAAGCTGACTTAGTAAATCCATTTAGATCTAGGTCATTTGATGATATAATCCATATAAACTCTGAGTCCTCAATTTCATCCCCGGAGACAAGTGAACATCCTAGTAGAAGAGAAACAACACCTCCTGATTTACATTTCCTTCACAAATTAGGTGTCTCTCATCCAAGATCAGCTTAGCAATATTTTTCTGGTCCATCCACTTTTTCTCACCCTACATCCACTGTTCAAACCACTCCACTTCAGCCCACTTTCCATTTTGTTAATCCACCTCTTGTAAATCCACCCCCATCACATATCATGGCAACATGGTATGCTCCCTTAGTCCTTCCTGCACCATTAGTCAATCTTCCACAGGACTATCAGTCCAAGATTCCATTATATGATGCTAGCAATGCTACAACTGCGTCATAACATGTGGATAAGATGAATGACTACTTTGACAGAAATGAAATTGATGATGATTCTGTCGAACTTAGATTATTTGCTCAAATTTTAGGGGGGGAAGTAAGAAAATGGTTTAAAGGTTTAACCCCCCATAGTATCAAGGATATCCAAGCCTTCCATCAAAATTTCTTAAACAAATGGGAAGTAAATAAGAATCCTCTCGAAGTCCTTTCTGATTACAATAACCTCCATAGAAACACTGGGGAAAGTGTGCAAGGTTATTGTACCAGATTTAATAGTGTATATAATGCAGTTTCCCTAGATCTAAAACCTCCACAAGGCTCAGTTTTAAAAAAAATTCCTGAAGGGTTTGACCCTGAGATGGCCTATCAGCTAAGGGAAAGAGATTTTTCAACTCTTGAAGAGATGCAAAAGCGTGCTCTTTCTGTGGAAGTCAACTTGATGGAGAAAAGAGCAAGAATGAAAACTGAGAAGAGAGTTTCCTTTAGAGAGGAATCTACACCTTCTACTTCCAACTCAAAAATGGAGAAAATGATGGAAGTGATGATGAAAGAGATGAGCATAATTAAGAGAGCACAAGCAAGCCAAAATCAAACTGCTCCTCAAAATAGAAACCAGAACCAAAACCAGAATTTTAGAAGGAATCAACCTCCAAACGGACCTAGGGAAGATGATCAACAGGTCACTCCTCCCTTTCATCAAAACTATGTAAGTGAGGTTGAGGAAACAGATGAAATACCAGCGGAAGATGATATCAACATGTTTTGGGTAGAGGATGATGACTTTGAAGCTCATTATGATAGAAAACAAGGTCTTTATACACCTTATGATGACAGAAGAGATGACGATGAAAATTATTATCAAGACATGGAAAATGTCATCATAGAATCTCAAAGAGAATATGAACTTAGAAGAAAAACTAGTCAACAAGCTCCCAACACCAAAACCTCTGAAAAATCTTCACAAAACAGCACTGCAACAAGCCTAAAATGGTCAAACAAAAGGACAAAACAGTTGCTGTAAATTATGATAAAGGTAAAGAGAAAGGCACTCAAAACAATGAAAAACAGAGTGCAGACCTTAGTAGTACTGAAACTTCAGCTAATACTCCTGTGAAAACAATTTTTTCAAGTATAAATAGAACAAATCAGCAAAACCATGTTGCTGATAGAATGAAAGCTAATAAGGCTGAAACTAGCACTTTAAAGAGTCAAATTCCTTTCAGCCTGGAGCAGGAAATTTCAAAGATCAAAATCTTTGTTCCCTTGACTGAGTTAGCTGCCCAACATGTATATAAGACCCAAATTTTGAAGGCTTTAAGAATAGAAGAAAATGAGGACACAGTCAATCTTAATGATGACCAACCAGAGCTGATTTTTGGTCCCAAGATTGAAGGTAGATACCAAGAAAGACCTATTCCTCCTTTTTATGTAAGTTTAAACGTTCATGACAAGATCTTGCATAACGTTATGCATGACTCAGGAGCATCTCATAATTTAATGCCAAAAGCTGTAATGGAGAGCCTGGGTCTAGAAATCACCAGACCTTACAAAGACCTTTACTTCTCTGATTCTAGCAGAGTAAAATGTTTAGGATTAATCAAATACCTCTGTGTTAACTTAGCCCAAATTCCAACCAAATGTTTAGTCATGGATATTTTTGTGGCTGATGTGCCCCCAAAGTATGGAATGTTACTATCAAGATCTTGGGGGGCTAAGTTACAAGGGACTATGCAAATGGGCATGACCTATGCGACTATCCTTGTTTTCAATCAGAATATAAGACTTTACAGGGAGTCCCATATGAAATTCACAGTTACAAGTCAAGACAGACCACAAAACTCTCCCCTGTATTCTGTAAATATAGGCCTTGATTCTTTTATTATGTTTAATGATGAAACACTTGGTGAACAAGTCACTTTAATAGGATTAATGGCCGATAGGGAGGAAGAGGAACACAACGCAGAAGTGTCAAAACAGTTTGCTGCATTTAAAGATAGTAGCAAACCAAACAAAGGTCTTGAGCTACAAGGTAGGTGTCCATTGCTTTTAAACATTCACAATCAAGAAAACAACCCTCAAATAAACGAAAAACTTGGGAAATCAAAACAAATACAACTAAGTGCTGAGATTCCACAACAACCCTTGAGCACATTAGTTAAAGAGGACACTAACCAAGGAGAAACTGAAAATAGTCCTCTGTGGAGTATGTATCTTGATGGGTCATGCACTAAGAACAATGTTGGTGTAGGTGTCTGGATTACTAACACTGAAAACAATAACATAGAAAGCATTTCCTGCAAACTAAACTTTCAGTGTTCCAATAACATAGCAGAATATGAATCCCTTTTCTTAGGCTTACATTTATTGAAAAATTTAGGAGCCACAAGAATCAATGTGTATGGGGATTCAGAGTTAGTCATTAGATAGGTCAATGGGGAGTATAACGCAAAGCATCCTAGACTTAGGACCTACTGAAACAATGTCATGGACCTTTTGAAAACATTCGAGGAGTCCAAACTATTTTTTGTCCCAAGAAAAAGAAATATTGCGGCCCACAATTTAGCCTTTGCAGCTAGAACATGCTTAACGCCATATAACACCAAAGACTGCACAACTCAGATAAAATTTAGACCATTTGGGCCTGATAATTAGAACTATTGGCAGGTGTTTGACAATGACAAAAAAATAGAAGACTTCATGCAATTCAGAAATGAATTCGAATCCAAAATTTCAGCTCGGACTTAGAATATGAAATAGACTCCAAGGAAGAAAATTTTCGTTTAAGAAGAGTTGTCTCTCAGTTTGTCAATTTTAATTTTCTAACAAGAAAACTTAAAACAAAAAAGGAAAGGGTCAGCAGAGAGTTAGAAATAGAGGAGCTAGTAACTCGCACTCCAAAGATGAAAAGTTCGCCAAGCGGTCTAGCGCCTCTAGAAGAGTTGTTTGATTTTAACAATGTGGCCAAGAAACCAAAACTAGAACCCGTAGAAACTGAAGTGGAAGATGAAATATGTGGCCGTGAACTTAAACCTATGATGATTAAACCTGTCTAAGACTTTACCATCTCACATTAAACTCAAATACATAGAGTCATGTGAGAATTCCTTCGATGTTTTTGCGTGGAGTTACGAAGATCTTAAATCCTATGACACCGAAATAATACAAGACAAAATTCCCCTCAAAGAAAACCAAACCATTCAAACAGAAACTGCCCAGAATAAACCCTGTTCAGCTACCTTTGGTTCAGAAGGAGATCATGAAAATGTACGATGCTGGTATTATTGTCCCTATTAGATACTCTGAGTGGGTGTCTAATCTGGTGTCTGTTAGGAAGAAAACTGGAGAAATCAGGTTTTGTATAGACTTTAGAGACTTAAACAAAGCTTCATTAAAAGACAACTACCCTTTACCTAAGATGGATCATATTTTACAAAGGGTGGTAGGGTCTAGAAGAATTTCTTTGCTTGATGGCTACTCAGGGTACAATCAAATCTTAGTTCACCCTGCTGATCAATTAAAGACAACCTTTACTACACCATGGGGCACTTTCATGTATGTGAAAATTCCCTTTGGTCTAATGAATGCTGGAGCAACCTTTCAAAGAGCCATGGACATAGCATTCTCAGAAGAATTGGGCTTCTTCATCATTATCTATCTTGATGATGTCACTGTGTTTTCAAAAACAGATGAAGAACACTTAGAACATTTGAGAAAAGTTTTTGAGAAGTGCAGAAGGTTTGGAATATCTTTAAACCCTAAGAAGACACTATTCGGTCTCCAAGAAGGTAAGCTTCTTGGACACATTATTTCAGAAGAGGGTATAAAGATAGATCCAAAGAGGATTGAGGCCATATTGCAAATCTCTCATCCTCGAAACATCAAGGAGTTGCAATCTTTCATTGGGAAGATTAACTTTTTGAGAAGGTTCATCCCCAACTTGGCTGAGCTCCTTAGGAATATCACAAACATGTTAAAGAAGGAGCAAGGGGTAAAATGGACCTTGGAAGCAAAGAAGTCTTTTGAACTGGTGAAACAAGCGTTAACCAAAACACCGGTTCTTATAAGTCCTGATTTTTCAAAAGATTTTTATATTTTTTCATTTGCATCAGAACATACCATAGTTGTTGTCCTTTTGCAGAAAAATCCACAAGGACAAGAGAAGCCTATTGCATTCTTTAGTAAGGCATTGAGGGATGCCCCTTTGAAGTTTAACATTATGGAGAAGCAAGCTTTTGCTTTGGTTAAAGCTTTGAAATACTTCAGTGTGTACATCCTTCACTCACACATCATTGCCTTCGTCCCAAACTCAGTTGTTAAAGACATTCTAACACAGGACCCAGATGGTAAGAGAGGTAAGTGGATTGTTGTTATCCTTGAATATGATTTAGAGATAAAACCCACTAAACTCATCAAAGGCCAAGGTCTAGCTAGATTAATGGCTGAATCCAATTTTGAAGTTCTTGATATTAATATGATTAATGCTTCAGATGATCAAGAGGAAGTCTCAACTCCCATTGTTGAAAACCATTTTATGAATTCCTCTTGGTATGCTGATATTGTTTATGTTTTGCTTAATTTAAATACACCTCCTGGTTTGACAAAAACAAAGGCAAGATTCCTAAAATTGAAAGCTGTAAACTATTGCATTTTAGATAAATGTGATTATTGGAAAAATGCAAGTGGTGTATTGGTTAAATGTTTGCCTGAGTTTGATGCAGATAAGGTCAAACACCAGTTCCATGAAGGAGAGTGTGGAGGTCATTTGTACTGGAAGACAACAACCAAAAAATTTTTGAGGGCTGGTTTCTATTGGCCTACTCTTTTCCATGATGTGCACAAGATGATCATAGCCTGTCATAAATGTCAACTTTTTGAAGGCAAAAGAAAACTGCTACCCCTACCTCTGCATCCAATCACTGTTGAAGCCCCATTTCAACAGTGGGGACTTGACTTCATAGGAGAAATCCATCCACCATCTTCTGCCCAGCATAGATGGATTCTCACTACCACAGACTATTTCACTAAGTGGATAGAATCCATACCTTGTAGGTAGGCCAATGATTCAGTTATTATAAAATTCATGGAGATTAACATTCTCTCCAGATTTGGCTGTCCTACCAAGATCATCACTGATAATGTAGCAGCATTTGGATCAAAGAAGATGGTTGAATTCTGTCACAGATATCAGATAACATTGGGGCATTCCACGACCTATTACCCTCAAGGTAATGGACTTACAGAATCCTCAAACAAAATTTTAGTGAACATAATCAAGAAACTGTTGGAGGAAAATAAAAAGTCTTAGCACACAAAGCTAGTTCATGCACTGTGGGCTGACAGATTGACTTTGAAGAAATCTATTGGCATGTCACCTTTCCACATGGTGTATGGTACTGATGCAATTTTTCCAAACAACCTTGGTGTACCAGTAATGAAGTTGATTCAAGAGTTGCAAACTAAAGATAATGACATGATCAGAAGAATAAATCAGACCATCCATCTTCAACAAACTAGAGAGGAAGTTTATAACAAAGCATTGCAGAAACAGATCAGCATTAAAAAGATTTTTGACAGAAGAACAAAGGCCTGCAATTTCAAAATTGGGGACAAAGTTTTAAAGTGGGACTCAAGGAGGGAAGAGAAGGGAAAGCATGGAAAATTTGACAACTTATGGCTTGGCCCTTACTCTATTCATTCAGCTGCTGGTAACAATGCATTTTTCTTGCAGGAGTTGAATGGAGCAGAATTGTTTGGGGGTCCTGTCAATGGCAGGATGCTCAAGCATTACTTCTCTTGATCCATGTTATGCTTCGAAAGCCTTTTTATCTTTTTCTCATTATAAATACTTCACCCACCATTGCATTCAAAGTTATAAAAATCAAAAAATACAAAAACAGTGAAAGAAAGAAAAGAGGGCAGATTGTGAAAAAAAGAAAGGTATAGCCCCATACCAAAAAAGAGAAACAAATATGAAAGTGTGCAAGCTCAAATGCCACTCCTGAATAACACACTTCTAGTTAGTCAAACTGTCTAATCTTGACTAATTAGCTTTAAATTTTCTGCTGATAGGATAGTGAATTCGATTTGCCAAAATGTTTAATCTTGGCTTATCAGTAGATAGTTTAGGATAGAAATTAAAGGTTCAAACAAGATCAAAATCTGAACCTAAGGTTTCAAAAAGAAAATGACTCAAATCTGCTTCAAATTCTGAGTCAAGAGATGTAAAAATCTGGTTCCAATCAGCTCAAAATCCGAACAAGTTGATAAATACAAAACAGCTCAAACAAATTCAAACTAGAGCTGTAAAGAAAAGAGAAGGCCATGATGAGAAACTTTTAGATCTTAATCCTTCCATTTTTTATTTAATTTTCTGCAAAATAATATCTATGTGCAGCTTGTTTTTATGCCATAGACCAGCATAAAGTTAAACTGTTTAATCCTGACTTGTATGCTTTTAAATTTCTATTGTAGAATTTAGAGAATAAACATCTGTTAGACTGTTTAATCCTAATAGATTAGTAGATTAGGTAGAGAATCATATGGGCTCAACTGTTTAATCTGAGTCCATGAAGAAATAAGGAGTAGAAATAGATTAGTTTTCTTGCTTTCAAAAGAATAAAATGTTGTAAAAGAGTTTGCCAATCCAAGTACACTCTAATGAAGAAAAAATGTTAGATCTGTAGGATTGGGTAGGTAGAAATCTTGTTGATGAAAGAACCATTGTTTTTATGGCTACTAATATGTTTTCAAAAGAACATCATCCACAGAAAGAAAGGCAACCCAATGGATGAGGCACAGGTCAGCCTCCAAGAGAACATAATGGATGTGGCACAGGTCAGCCTCCCAGAGAATGCAAGTCTGAAGTTCTTGATGCCTTCAAGAAGGCACCATCCCTAAGTGGAGCCACTGTTAGCCACCTATAAATTTGTTATAGAAAAAGGTGGCTAAAACTTTTTTGAGCCTTCAAGGAACAAATTTTATTGCTAGAAAGTGTTGGCTCTTGAAGACTCTTGAAGGCCTCATGCCTCTGTCCATAATCTTCACTACTATTCCTATTCTACATTCAGAAATCCTGTAGATTTCCAAGACAGATTACTGCTGCAAGCACCATTTTCCTTTTTCCCTTCTTCCAAAACTAACCTCATTTTAACCCCTTCATCCTCCATGAAAAACCCTCACTTTCACGTTTATCCCTTTTCCCTTATTCAAAAACTATTGATAAGGTTTAAAGAATTCTTCTTTGCCTTATCAGAACCCCTCTAAACCTTTGAAAACCATTGAAAATCCATGAAAAACCCACATTTGGACACATATGGGTCTTAGCCCCTTTGGCCAGCTCCCTCTACCTTTTCCCCACGTGACTCGGGCGCCGAAACCAGGTGCTAGCCTGAAAAGCGCTTAGCGCGTTTGGTTATTGGGAGCATTCCTCACCGTTGATTTCCCCGCAGATCTGACTGTCTTCGCAATCCCATCGCGCCCGTGGTCCCCACTCCTGTTCGCCGCGCGATCGCGTCACAACCCTCCATTGAAATCGCAGATTCGACAGTCTGTTTTTCATCCGCCCGGTGGTCCTCGCCACAGCTACTGTGCAGAAACTGGTGGTATCCATCGCACCACCTCTGAGCGCAGTGCGGTTTTCTCCTGATCGGCAGCAATTCCACTCACCGATTGACGCATGGCCTGGGCACTGTTCACCAAACCGCCGTCCATCACGTGTTAAACATCGAACATAGACCCCACGCGATATTGACGTGCACCGTCTGATCTAAGGCCGCTGATCAGACGGTGGTCACTCGCTGGAGATGCACACGTGATAACGCAGGTTCTGGCATAGCGGTAACAACATCTCCGCCGTCGATCTGATCTGCAGATCAACGACCCAATATTCATCGCCCGTTTTCTCCGTTTTGACTTTCCATCTGCGCTCTCGACCGTCAATCTCTGCGCGATCGATGGCTCTGATTTAAATTATCATTCCGCCTTCCTTTTGTTTTCCCCTGATCAATCTCGACCGTTGGATGATGCCATCCAACGGCCCTGCTCTTTCCACGTGCTTTCTGAAGCAGCAGACCTATATATGCAGGATTTTATAATTGTTTTTTGTATTTTGCAGGGTTTTGAATGGTTTTTCCAACATCTCCGAAGAAAATTCAGAAGCAGAGGGTGACGATCCTCCCACCTCTGATCCATCAAAGAAAATAATTTGCAGGTTTCAAATTCACGTATCATCAGTGGTTCATGAGGCATTGATGCCATATCACCCCTGCGCAGCCTTGCACATTAGAAAAACACAGCAAGTCAATCACAAATCAAAGAGTATCAATGATGACAACAAAAATATACCAGAGAAAAGGATTGAAGACAGGTTTTGTGGGGATTACGGCTAAGAATGATTATCAAAAGCCTAATACCCGATTAAAAAAATAGTTAAAGAAGAAAATATTAAGTGTTTTATCGACAGAAAGCCTCCACCGCCACCTCTGAGGCAAATTGGTTCCTCCCAGCTGCCGAAATGCCACCTGTGC
Organism: Pinus albicaulis; assembly: GCA_034641835.2. Lineage (NCBI taxonomy): Eukaryota > Viridiplantae > Streptophyta > Pinopsida > Pinales > Pinaceae > Pinus > Pinus albicaulis. The sequence continues at coordinate 1,375,805,131 of CM076577.1, forward strand.
CTCAAAGTATTCAATCAGAGGCCGAAGTTATTGATCAAATAAAGATATTCACCTTAGCGCAGCCAGAGAGTTACTTTTGCAGGGAAAATTAATGCAAACAATATCTGCGGAGTAACCTCGACATCATACAGAACCTCCAAGGTCAACAAAAGCTCCCACTGAGCTTAAAACTTTATGTAAATCATTTAATACAGAAAACACCTATTGTAAGTTTCTTCATTGAGCCCCCCAAAGGCCAAGAAGCCATTAAATCTGTATTAATTGTAATTGGAGATCTTTTATCAGATCTCACCTCCTCATTCTTCTATATATACTTCTGCAGAAGATGAGAGAGGGGTTGGTTGATTAGGTTGCTGAACATTGTAATGTAATTGAGCTTGAGACTTCTATCTGTAAATAGTGTTCACTGGCCCTTGAAGCTATGTTTGTGTTAGAGTAGTTAGGTTGGATAGTGAAGATGATTGCTGAACTGAAACATTGGACCTGAGTATTGTAACTGGTTTGACATCAATAACAAGCTATTTCTTGGGATCCTGGTCTATATCACTGGTGAAGTGCCTCTTTATTTGTTATTGTTTTCCTTCTATGTAAGTCTGTCCCACAGAAGCTCATCATTTCTAAGTGATTTACTTGAACTCACCTACTAAGAGAATATGCAACCGAGTTTTCCTTTCCCTTAATTTACCTGATCTCGAAGTCAATATCACTTATCATAGCCAACCATCTAGCCTGCCTAACATTCAAATTCGATTGGTCAAACAAGTGCCTCAACCCAATGTGGTCACCCATCAATACAAAATTCCTGCTAAGAAGATAATGCCTCCACATATTCAATGCAGGTATGATTTCTATTAGCTCAAGATCATGTGTCGAGTAGTTATGATCATTCTCATTCAGTTTCCATGAATCATAGTGTACCACCTATCCATCTTGCTTAAGGGCCCCACCAAGTGCTCTCTTGCAAGAAATTTTACACATTACAAACTCCTTATCTAGATTTGCAATATTTAACACTAGAGCATGTGTTAACAACTGCTTGAGCTTCTAAAAAACAACCTCACACTCCTCTATCAAATCAAACTTCTTACCCTTCCTCTACAATGATGTAATAGGATAAGAAATATGTGAGAAGTTCCTTATGCACCTCTGATAGTAACCTCCCAACCTCATGAATGATCTTACCTCATCTACATTATTGGGAGCTACCCACTCCATGATGGCCCTTATCATCTCTGGGTCTGCTGCAATTCCCTCCTTGGAGACAACATTCCCAAGTAGTCTACCTCAGTCTAAAAGAAGCTAAATTTGTTGAGATTGGAATATGTTGGGTGCATGAATTTCACTTAAGCAAGCTCCTTCAACACTTAATTTTCAACTTGGGGGTTTCACAAATTTAGAGATGAAGCACAGGTAATGCAGAAGCGGTAGGAACTTTTCCTATTTCTATTTCTACTTCTTCATTGAGATATTGCAGAATCAAACATAAAAAAATCTCAAAGGAATTTGACACTAAAGTAATTATAGTGTTGGAATCTAAAATAATGCATTTGCCAAGAAATAAAATAAAGAAACTTTCACATAGCTGTAAATAATCTTAACTGCTGAAGTAAAATTCTATGTTTATCCCCAGTATAAGTGGTGTTATTTTAAAAAATGGGCCCTTGAAAAGATCTGCCTTCTAAATGATTTTCCTTCTTAGACTAAACGGTCATTCCTGTAATCCTATAATCTGCTTGCACTAGTACATGCACAAAGCTTATGTGAGAAGTGTATTTTACACTTATACTGAAGACTTATGTCTTCATGTAGGGGCTCTAAGCCTCAAGGCTTGGAGCACTCTATTCTTGTAACAACACACTTGTTCTTATACGAGAACTGAGCTTTCTACACCAATTTTTCCAATTTACTTTCAAAAAATAAAAGGGTGCGTTAACTATAAAAAAAATTGTAAATGTGAGTAGAATTCTGAAATAAATTGCACGAGAAAATGAATGCTTCAGTCGACTGAACCTTGCAATAGAAATAAACTATTAAGATGAAAAAAATATTCAAAAGTTAAAGTGGACCTTCTTCAGTTAAAGAGATTTTGCATGCGACCAAATCTAACTCAAAAAAGGTATCCCTGTAATATTTTTGATTACTTTTAATCCTTCTCCTTAAATGGTGAGGTGCAGACATAAACTAAGATATTGCAACAACGTTCTTTTCCATTTCACGAAGTCATTCTTAATATTCAAGAGTTTAGCTTTTAATATTAGAATTCTTCCTTCTAATAATAAACACTTACGTGCAAAAATAGATGAAATCGTATAAAGGAAAAGGAATAAAAGGCTTGTTGTAAATAAACTAGCAAAACAGAGTGCATGATACTACATGCACTGGTGCAGGAATAATATATCCGCACGATCCAAGCAAAATCAAACCTGGAAAGAAATTGAAGAAAATAAATTAATTTAATTTGACTTCCACACAATGGATCCGTTCACACTTTGAATGTTTAACGAAATAAATAAGAATTCTTAAGCAAGAACTAAATTAAGATTTATACCATGCTTATGCAAATAAACAAAGTTAACACACACCTTTAAAATAACGAAATCACGAGGGTAAATGAGCTGGCTTGGTTGGGCCCTAGCCAACCATCTCATTTCCCATTTTAGGAAACAAAACTCTTCAGCACTTTAACAACGCATCAATGAAAGATTAAATGCAGAGTGAGAAAATCATGGTGCATCTCCTTGTATTAATTTCGATCAGCAAATATAGATTATGAGTTCAAGTCCAGTCCAGAACAAGCACGACAACGGGATTAAAAATTAACCAAAATTTACAGTTTCACTTTCTATCGCTAACCTAGTTCTATCTAAGAGCTAAGTTTTATAAAACCCTTCAACTTCTGGCCATAATTGAAAATTACACAATCGTTCCAAGTTGAGCCTTTCGGCTGAACAAAATAACAATCAAAATTACAAAATTAAGCTAGCGACTATAATAATATGTGAACTAATCATTGGCCCTATACCTTATCCTTGGCCATATCCCTTACTATCCTCCGCTTAAATTTAACTTCGGATGACCAAAACTGAATTGGACGACTTGGACCAAGATGCTCACGTGAAGTGATCAAGATGTCATGGAGATCACAAAAGAGATAGTTACCGGCAGTGCAGGAATATATCTGCACTAGATCAGGCTAATATAATGATTAATACTTTAGATTATCAAATAATTTAGTAAAGTAAATATAATTTACAAGAAATATTAAAGGCACGAAATATACTTAAAATGATTAATCAAGCACCTAATAAACCTTAAACATGAAATATGAAGTTTGTGTAGGAAAAAGAAATATCCTTGGACTAGTGCAAGAATGAGGAGGTTTATGGAGATAAAACATAGGTTAATGATTTTGGTTTTGTAATAGGAAGGGGGTGAAAATAGATCATTTCGGCATACCAACATCCTCCCATCTCTAAGCTATTGTGTGTCATCACACAACCTTTACCTGTTGCAAAAAATCTTCAAAACAGGGAGCCATCTTTCAATCTTGCACGTGGATATTTATTATTTCTTTCACCACCTTCGTCTTCTTACCTTGGGTTTCCTTAAGTTGTTTGGTAACCTTTTTGAGGCGCTTGTAGCATTTAGAAGCCCGAAAATTCCATACCTTCACTTTACGTTTATGTTGTTTGACCTCTTCTACTAATTCTATCTTGCCTTGCATCGGCCAGTTCTTCTCCTTTATGACTTGGTTTAATGCCTCCAAGTCATGAACTTGCTGTCCCAGCTCTAATATCCCGTTATTTAGATAGAGGGTAGAGGTCTTTGTGTCCATCTCATCTAGTGGAAGAAGTTTTTCTGCAATGGATTCAAAGCATGTACCATCGTTACCAAGAACGAAGTTATCTTGGCCATCTAATGTTTGAATCATAAAATCACCAGGGGTTTCTGTTCCAGGAGCTTCCATGTCACCGAGGGTTTCAGTAGCCTCCACATCCCTTGTGTGAAGGGCTTCAGTACCCTGCGCAACTAATTCATCAGGGGCTTCAGTACCCTATACATCCAACTCATCAGGGGCTTTATTACCTTGTTCATCCAACTCATAAGGGGCTTCAATACCCTGTTCATCAAAATTTTCGAGGGTTTCTATGTGTTGTGCCTCATTATCTAGCTGACCCTCTGCTGGGTCTCTGCTTCTACTCAGTGTCATTATTTTCTTCTTCAACTTATGAAGGAAGGACGACAAGGATATGTCATCCTCCCTCTCTACATTTTCTTCATTCACCGCAATATGAGTTGCTCCATCTGCAAGACCCGAGAAGTTGTGATATCCAGGTGAAGCTTGGTGTGACTCATCAATCAAAATCAGGGAGCTCGACCGAGTGAGACTTGTCCTCAAAGAGACAATCCTTTTCTTAGTCGAGGTCTTGGTCGCTTTTATTTTTGCTGAGGATGGAGTTTCTTCAAAAAAATTCTCCTCTTCTTGCACTTGATCTTTGTCTTGGCAGGGCGCGGGGTGTCTTCTTATATTTTCTTGCTTGCAATCTTTCCAGCTGACTTCCCCACACTTATTTCCCAAAATTATTTCAAGAATACTTCTCAGGTAATTTCCTTAGCCTCCAAATCCTTCTTAACCAACATTGCAATGAACCTGTGATGGTATAGTTTGTATTAAACCTGGCTCACATCCCGTTTTTGCACTCCTTTCACCATGTTATCTAAAATTCAAAGCAGGTAATAAGGGAAATTCATGCGATTCCCTGATTCAAAATTCAGCAATAACCAGATATGGTACATGAATGTTAATGAAAAATGTCCCTCATAGGTCATTAAATTTTGTAATATGTACAAGAGGTCTCGCTATTTTCCAAGCATGGCGCTGCATGGAAGCCCTTTCTTCCAGTCGACTTTGAGCTTTCGGTCGACCACAAATTGACACCATATTTTCTTTTCGATCCTCTCCTTTTTGAAGCATTGTTCCCTTGCGGTTGACAAGCCTATAGCTCGCACTATATATTATTTCGTGACCTAAAATTCTAGTGAGCCTACCTTGGCTCGACCTCCCTCAAATGTCCTTGAAAATTCCAGAGCCACAACCATATCAAAGCCATCAAATTTCTGCAAAAATGGGAGAAATCCTGATTCTTCCAATAGTGAAAGACTATTTTGATACTCCGCAGTCTTCTCTATCTCCTTCACAGATGATGTTTCATTTCTCACGGGCTCCATCTTTGTTTGAATCCACCACAATTTCCTTTAACGGCCTTAGGAATATTTCACACTAAGGAATGCCAAGGGGATGCTGAGAATTTTATAATGGAGATTCGTCCATCCACCACCTTATTGATCCCATCCATATAATCACGTTAAATCGTTAAAATTGTCCCTTCAGGATGGATGCACACACATATAAATCCGCTATAGGCATGCAATGATAATTGGAGGAGGCAAAGGTTTTTACGGCGGCGGTGTAACGTTCATGGATGATTAGATTATGAGGTAAGACGATCATGAACAAGTGATGGAGAATATTTTAAAAAGGAGGTAAGTGTGGGGTTTTGTAATATCCCATGTTTTTCCTCATAATTCACATAAGATGTACTTTGGTACTCATTAAAAAGATTAGACCTCAGAACCTAAAATATCTTGCACTTAACTGATTTCTCCCTAAGTCAGTAAATGATAAAGCAAAGTGTTAACCAAAATTTAAATAATGTAATGCTATGATCTATCACTGTGGTAGTAATTCATATGTAGAAATAAAAGGTAATTTTCCAATAATAATTTTTCATCAAGCGCTTCTGTAATGCGTTAAACATTTTTTCACTATGTTTCTACAGTCGGGCACGTGCTTGTGCTGAACCTGCTTGCACTACAACGTGCTTGCACTGCAACGTGCTTGCACTAAACCTGCTTGCACTACAACGTGCTTGCACTGAACTTGCATGCACCGATCATGCACATTCCTGCACCAGGAATTTCTATAGCATCAAAGAAAGAGGGGATAAAAAATTCTGATAGAACATAGTTCTTTAGCTAGACTAAAAAATTATCCTGAATATATAGGAGAAGTTTTATTCTCCATTATTTGGTGTTTCACAAGCATGCCTTTTGATTTGATTGAATTAGATCATGCAATCGATCCATGAGGGAACAAAGAAGTGGGAAAAGGGGTAATTTTTAGAATCAGAACGAATATTATAGCAGGGATTCCAAGAATAATACCACCAAGGGAGATAAAATAAAACATGATGTAGAAAAAAAATTCAAGGGGAAACGAGGCATTTACGAAATCGGGTAGGGATAGTTTCTTAGAAGAAAGAGGAGGGTAATTCATTATGGGATTACGCTTTCATCAAGGAATAATACTCTCCAGAAAAATCTGAATCGCAAGAAATCAGGCAATAAAGAAACAACCCTCAAGACAAGCAGGGGGAAAGCCACACCCAAGAACAAAATAACAAACTCGATAGCCCCTCAAGAATCAACAATTATGAGGATTTGAATACCGCATAAAACAAATATTCATTTTGCAGCAAAGAAGATCTCCCAGATCTCGAAGATAAGACACCATTGTCCCAAGAATCAGAAGAGATGAAGGAGGGGAAAGATAAAGGAAGTTGGAAGACCATAGAGAAGTAAAAGAAAGCTACAACACCAATCTCCCCAAGAAATAAGAGAAGCCAGAAAATTAAGAACTAAGAAAGTTATAGGTCCGATAGACCAAATTTGGTCTCGGTGGACGTTAACCATCATCATCATCATCAAGAAAAGAAAAACAGTGGGAATTATGAAATGGGAAATAGAAGAAGGGCTGAATTTACCTTTGAAATATACTAGTACTAGTGCCAGAAAAAGTAAATGCAACGGGAATTGAGCTTTGTTTGGATAAACATTTCCATGCTAGCTATCCCAAACTTGGGTAAGGGCTTGGTTACCATCTGAAACTGCTTCTTCTTGGTGACAACCAACATATCCAAAAATAAAAATAAAAATTCTCTTTTTATTGAAATTTTGATCTCCCTGCTAGCATGATGGTTTTAGGTTGATCCTTCTACGATTATCTCTGTCAACTGATTTTCACAATTACAAGAATTTTTTTTTTGTTGTCATTTTTATTATTTTTAATTTTTTATAAAAAAATATTTTTGGAAAAGAAAGAATTATATTTTCAATAGGTTGGCATTTCCACCTACCATCTCCTTTTCAGATTGTTGTTGGACTTTCTACATAAAATTCCCTTTAGTGAGGGGCTGAAAATATACCTTTAATCTATGCCCATTCACTAGGAACACTGAATTCCGTCCATCAATAGCTTTGATTTCTACCGCTCCATTTTCAAACACTTTGAATACCTCATAAGGTCCCATCCATCCTGTATGGAATTTCCCTTTAAAATATTTAAATCTAGAATTTTAAAGGAGCACCCAATCACTTGGTTGGAACTTATTCTTTAGGATAGAGTTATCATGCCACTTCTTGTGCGGTTTTTGAACCAACATGTTCTGCTGAACAACATCCCTTCAAAATTCATGTAAATCATTCAACTATAGAAGACGTTTTTGTTGTGCTTCAGAGAGATCTATCCCTAATTGGACTGCAGTCCTGAAAGTTTTGATCTGGAACTCTATCGGCAAGAGGAATTGTTTCCCGTACACCAACTCATATGGTGTTTGTCCCATGCTATTCCTCCAAGTGGTTCGGTGTGCCCATAAGGCTTCTGGTAATTTGTTAGCCCAATCCATTCTATGGACATTTATTGTCTTCATGAGGATGGAATCAATCACCTCGTTTGTGGACTCCACCTGACCATTTTCTTGCGGGTGATATGGTGTAGATTTCCTGTGCCAGATTTTGTACTTCTCCATCACGCCCTATACCATATTATAAATAAATTGCGAACCATTTTCATAAACAATATATCTATGCACACCAAATCTAGTAAATAGTTCAGTAAATAGATAATCAACGACAAATTTTTCAGTAGCAAAAGAAACAACTTTAGCTTCTACCCATTTTGTAATGAAATATGTACAAACCACAATATGTTTTTATTTAATGATGTTGGATTTATTGTTCCTAGAAAATCAATGGCCCATTTTTTAGAAGGCTCAATCATAACCTGAGAAATAAAGGCATTTCATTGGTTTGATTAGGTTGAACCATTCGCTGACAGTTATCACATCGCTTGACATATTGTTTGGAATCCTTAAACAAGGAGGGCCAAAAATAACCAGCTCGTAAAACGTTGTATGGGGTCTGTTTATCAACAAAGTGACCTCTGCAAGGTTCATCATGGGCAAATTTCAAGATATCAAACACTTATTCCTCTCTTACACATCTACGGATAATAAGATCTGCTCCAGTGTACAATAGGCTTCCTTGAATCTAGGAGTATGCAACACTTTCAACATAATATTCCTCTTATCACGAGCACATAAGTGAGGTGGTGCTTTTCTGGTGACTAAATAGTTAGCTATGTTAATGAACCATGGAGATTTCGTTGACACAGAAAAAATATGTTCGTCAGGAAAATCATCATCGACAGGAATAACTTCACTATAATTATTTAATCGTGAAAGATAATCTGCTACTACATTAGATTTTCCTGGCCTATCGAAAACAGTAATACTAAATTCCTCTAATAATAATAACCACCTTGTCACTCTATCACTATTTAATGGTTCATTCATCAGCTATTTTATTGTGGAATGATCAGTATGCACAAAAAATTCATACCCTGTAATGTAGTGTATGAATTTATTAATAGAAAAAATTACAACTAAAAAATGTTTCTCAGTAACTGTGTAGTTTAATTCAGCAGGTGACAAGTTTTTACTGATGAAGTAGATACCAAAAATATTACTCAATGACTCGAAATTAGGCATGGTGTCTAGATTGTTCAAGAAGTCTTGAATATCACCTTTCTGTGAGGACTCAACATACTATTGTATCATGGAAACAGACTGAGTCTAGTCATCACTACTGTATTCTAATCACAAAGTGTCTTGGAGCTCCTGAATGGATCTAGCGGGTGCATACAAGGTGACCTTCTTCATAGAATCTCCATGGGAAATATAAATGTCACCAGAACAACATCCAATATAATCATCGGTTGTAGCAAGCCATGGTCGTACCAAGATCAAGGGATGTCCTCCCAGAGGATTATTTGGTTGAAGCACAATAAAGTCCGCTTATTCCCAAGAGTCTAATGAAACAACCTCATCATCCAACACCCCTTTCGACTTGATTTTAGATCTATCTTCCAATTCAAGCACAATGGGAGTAGGAAGAATATGGACCAGTCCATGTTGATCCATGGTTTTCTTGGTCATAGCATTAATGGTTTCCCCCAGGTCTATAAGTACATTAAAGACGAGGACATCACCTATCTGAACCGAAACAACAGGGTTTATAGGGTCAGTATATTTCTCCATGTGCATACACTCCATCATTAACTCTTCTACTCTACCAACAAATTGAATGGTTTAAGGTTCCAATATTCTCCTTCCTGGCTTCTTAAGACAAATTTCCCTAACGATTTTTGTATATATGGGGATCTCTATGAAGCTTGGAGCAAAGGTTCCTTTATAAAAATATTCCTAAGCTCAAAAGCCAAGATAGACTCAGGAATGGGTTCATTCCTCTCCAAAACTAGCCTCTTTGGGTAGGGAGGTTGGTTTGAAGAGGATGGCGAAGGTTCTGATGGTATGAGGATAGGCTGAATGATGACATATTTCATAGAATGGTCAGGAGTTTCCTCCTCAATTTTCTCTTCAATAATCACAATGGTATGTTTTTTATTTTCTGAGGTTAATATCTTCCCCAATATCTATTAGAGATCATTGACTCCAACAGGAATAGGCTGGTATCTGAATGGAAAAAGCGGGTTCATAGAATGGATCATTTGTACCGCTTTGTTATTGACATTTGGTATGAGTTGGGCAGGCAGTTGAGGAGGTCAAAATGGTGGAGGTAAAGGAAATAATGGCATTGGTTGACTCAGCTGAGGTAATGATTTTTGTGGCATTAGATAAGGTGCATATGTAGGTGGGTATGACTGCATAGGTGCATGATAGGAATGGTGTGAATGGTTTGGCCCTCTCCATCCTTGTTGCCAAGATTAGGAGGGTTGTCCATAATGATATTGGTTCCCATGCTACCAAGGTTGAGAGTGACAACTATTAGGATAGGAATATGTGTGTGCAATATAACCAAAAAATTGTGGTGGAAGTTTAGGAGCCATACCTACACCTACCTAAGGATAGCACAAGTCACAGATTTTATCAAAAGGTTTCTAGGCAATATCTCCTTGTCCTAATAAATTCAAATTATTCCTAGCATCATCAGTAAGTCCATATAAGAACAAGGTCCTAATGGTACTTAGATGAAATTTGTGCTTTGACCTTTGAAGGATATACAAGAATCTCTCTAATTATTCCTCTAAGGTCTCATCATCATTTTGCACAATAGTAGAGATTTCATCTTGAATATCTCTCGTTTTACAATATTTCTGATATTTTGACAAGAAAACTCTCTTCATTTTTTCCCAAGAAGCTATAGTATCCCCCCCTAGTCCCATGAACCAACACAATGTTGCATCCTTGAGAGTTGTGGGAAAAACTTTAATTTCTAAGCATCAGATGAATAATCATAGCTCCTACAAAATATATAAAAATTGAATAGGAAAGAGTCTGGGTATTCATGTAACTTACCATAGAAATGAGGAAGAGGTGATGGTGGTATATTCTTCATTTTCAAAATTACATCTGAATCCAAAATTGGGAATCCAAAAGTGGATTGTTCCTCATTTACCTGATTTTTGCCAGATCGCTTGGTATGGTCCTCGTGATCTTCCATTGTTGTTCCTCCAATCACACTATTATCAATAGGCTAGGAAGGCTGAATATGGGTTCTGATAGTCTCCTTCTTCCCCTTTGTGGGTTGTGTCACTCCTAGACTACTATTTCCAGAATCCAAGTGGACAATTCCTGCATGATGAGTCTAGGTTTGATTGGACTTTCTGCCTGGAAACAAAGGCCCAATATGAAAAAAAATTTCTTCATATTTACCAGTATTTCCTTGGCCCTTAGTGGGCTTCAAACCCCTACCTCTTTTAGGCATTCATTTCAAAAAAATAACAAAACAAGAATTCAATAAAATGTTGTAATGAAAACGTAACTCAACACCTAAAAATTCCTTCAATCAATAAAAGCACACTGTAGGAAAAAAATAATGGCAGAATTACCCCTATTGCAGAAAATGGAAAATTCTTACCAATTCAAATCGCCTGCCCGACAATGGTGCCAAAATGCTAGCTGTAGGAACTGCACTTAAGAAAGCTCCTTCAACACATAATTGTCAACCCAAGGGTTTCGTAAACTTGGAGACGAAGAATAGGTAATGCCACAAGTTGTAGGAATTTTTCCTATTTCTATTTCTACTTCTCAATTGAAATATTGCAAAATCAAAGAGAAAAAAATCTCAAAGGAAATTGACATGAAAGTAATTCTAGTGTTGGAATGTAAAAGAATGCATTTGTGAAGAAATCAAATAAAAGAACTTTCACACTGCTGTAAATAATATTAACTGCTGAAGTGAAATTCTATGTTTATCCTCAGTATAAGTGGTGGCAGTTTAACAAGTGCACCCTTGAAAATATCTACCTTCTAAATTATTTTCTTTCTCACTCTAAGCGGTCATTACTGTACTCCTGCAATCTTCTTGCACTAGTACAGGCACAAAACTTATGTGAGAAGTATATTTTACACTTATAATGAACACTTATGTCTTCATGTAGGGGCTCTAAGCCTCAAGGCTTGGAGCACTCTATTCTTGTAACAAGACATTGGTTATTGTACTAGAACAGAGTTTCCTCCACCTAGTTTTCCAATTTACTTTTGAAATATGAAAGGGTGCGTTAACTATAAAAAGAATTGAAAATGCGAGCATAATTATAAAATAACTTGCACATGAAAAAGAATGCTTCAATCAACTGAACCTTGCAATAGAAATAAATTTTTAAGATGAAAAAAATCTTTAAAAGTTAAAGCAGACATTATTCAGTCAAAGATATTTTGCATGCGACCAAATCTAACTCAAAAAGGGGTTCCCTGTAATATTTCTAATTAATTTTAATCCTTCTCCTTAAATTGTGAGGTGCAAACATGAATTAAGATATTGCAACAACGTTCTTTTCCATTTCACGAAGTCATTCTTATCTTCCAGAGTTTAGATTTTAATATTAGAAATGCCTCTTTCTGATAATAAATGCTTACATGTAGAAATAGATTAAATCGTATAAAGGAAAAATAATAAAAATCTTGCTATAAATAAACTAGAAAACGAGAGTTCAGAATCCTACATGCGTTGGTGCAAGAATAATCTATCTGCATGATCCAAGCGAAAGAAAACCATGAAAGAAATTGCAGAAAATAAATTAATTCAATCTGACTTCCACACAATGGATCCATTCAAACTTTGATTGTTTAATGAAATAAATCAGAATTCTTAAGCAATAACGAAATTAAGATTTAAACCACGCTTTTGCAAATAAACAAAGCTAACACACACCTTTAAGATAACAAAAGCACAAGGGTAAATGAGCTGGGTTGGTTGGGCCCTTGCCAACCAGCTTGTTTCCCATTTTAGGAAATGAAACTCTTTAGCACTTTAACAACGCATCAATGAAAGATTAAATAGAGAGTGTGAAAATCATTGCGCATCTCCTTGTATTAATTCCGATCGACAAATATACATTATGAGTTCAAGTCTAGCCCAAAACAAAGGTGACAATGAGATTACACATTAACAAAAATTTACAGTCGCACTTGCTATTGCTAACCTAGTTCTATCTAAGAGCTATATTTTATACAACCCTTTGACCTATGGCCATAATTTAAAATTACACAGTCGTTCCAAATCGAGCCTTTCGGCTGAACGAAATTAAAAAAAAATTTAAAATTAAGCCAGCAACTATAATAAGATGTGAACTAATCGTTGGTTGTAGACCTTATCCTCAATCATATCCCTAACTATCCTCCGCTTAAATATAATTTTGGATTTCTGCAACTGAAATGGATGACAAAGACCAAGATTCCCTCTTGAAGTGATCAAGATGTTGCAGAGATCACAGAACGGATAGTTGTTGGTGGTGTAGGAATCTACTTGCACTAGATCAAGATAATATAATTATTAATATTTTAGCTTATAAAATACTTTAGGAAAGTAAATATAAGTTACAAGAACTATTAAAGGCAAGAAATCTATTTAAAATGATTAATTAAGCACCTAATAAACCTTATACATGACATATGAACTTTGTGTTGGAATAGACAACATTCTTGGACTAGTGCAAGAATGAGGAGGCTTATGGAGATAAAATAGATGTTAATGATTGTGGTTTTGTAACAGGAAGGGGGTAAAAATAGATCATTTTAGCATACCAACAGAATACAATTGATTATCTCTCAAAAAGTTCAATACGACTGCCAAATGCTTTGCATTCTCTTCCTCATTTTTAGAATACACCAATATGTCATCAATAAACACAATAAAAAACTTGTCCAAATAAGGACGAAACAAGCTATTCATCAAACACATGAATGTAGCTATGGAATTAGTCAAAACAAATGGAATTACAACAAACTCATAATGGTTGTACCTTCTCCTGAATGTGATCTTGTAGATGTCCTGCTCTTTGATCCGTACCTGATGATATCCTGATCTCAAGTCGATCTTAGAGAACATTGTTGCTTCCAATATTTGATCAAAAAAATCATTGATACTCGGTAGTGGATACCTGTTCTTGATGGCCACTTTGTTTAGCTTCCTATAATCAATGCATAGTCTAATATTTCAATATTCTTCTTCAGAAACAACACCGGTGCACCCCATGGATATAAACTTGGCCTAATGTACCCTTTTTCCAACATTTCCTTCAACTACAACTTTAACTCTACCAACTATGTTGTAGTCCTCCTATAAGGTGATTTCGATTCTGGAGCTTCCCCTGGCACCATCTCAACATAAAATTCTACCTCCTCGTGAGGTTGCAACTGTGAAATATCTGCTGGAAAGACATCCCGCAACTGTTGCAAAACTAGATACATGTTCAACATACATGCATCCTAAAATTATTTCCCTTTGTCACTAGAGATATGAACTGAAAATAGCACACATCATTTCTAGTGACTGCGCTTGGCCTGCATTGCTGTCACCATCCTCACTGATGTGGCTTTTTTCTTTCCTTGTAGGGCTCTTGGTTCCTCATTATCATCCAAGCATTCACTGTCTTTATCATATCAATTTACCTTGGTCCTGTGAAGATATAATCAATCCATGCCCAATAGAATAGTGTAGGAACCCAATGGAAATATGTTCAAGTGTGTTGCTGTAGGCATATCGTTTAAGTCAAATGCACAAGATCTTACCCAATGGTGAACTCTTTTCTTTGTACCTGCACCCAAGTGCACTAACCAAGATTATGCATGAAATTACTTATTAAAGCCACACTTATCCACCAAGTTAGGACAAACATATCCATAATTATATCCAGGTTCAATTAAAATAGAAATAAATTGATCACAAAGCTTACCGTCCATCTCAATGATATAAGCCTAGTGATATGCCTTCCTGTTGTCCACTACTATATAAATGTGAGGAATGATCTTCCCAACATCCCCAATAGTCTGTGCCTCCTGTGAACTATATATATTAGGTCTACCACCATGATTTTGTGGACAATATCTCTTAAGATGCTCCTCACCGCATGTCCAACACTCCAACCATCCCATACCATTACCTCCATGTTGCTATTGTGATCTATGTTGTTGTTTTGGCCTATGTTCCTTTCCACCTGCATTAAAATTATTTTGTGGTGCTACATTTTCTTTCTCTTCTAAATTATAAGGCCTTTCTCTCTTATTTTTCCATTTACCTTTACCTTTTTCCTTCCATTTCCATCCTTGTTGAGACTCATTCTTGTGTCTTGACTATTCATAGCAATGCTCCAGCTTCTCAATGACTTCCTCAAGTGATTGAGGCTCATCATACTCAATCCAATCTCTAAATTATAATGGTAAACCATTTACAAACCATTGAATTGTAGTTTTATCATCCTCAAGATATGGTACATACCTCAATAGCTCCAAGAACTTTGTCGTGTACTCCTCATCTGTCATTAATCACATCTTTAGCTCATAAATTTTTTTGGCCTTGTCGTTGTAGTACCTCTCTGAAAAATATTTATTCCTAAAACCACTCTTGAACTTGTGCCAACTCATTCATTTGTCCTAATGTGTGTAACTCGCTTCACATCTTCCCACCAAATGTCTTCCTTGCCTCTCAAACTGAAGATAGCAATCACGCCCTTCATGTTATCTGAGTATGCATGCAACTCAAATAACTTCTTCATCCCAAGTATCCAAGCTTCGACCTCTTTAGGTTTCTTCAAGCCCCCATCAAAAGTAGGTGGCTTTGTTGTTACCCGAATAAATCCCTCTTGTGGACAAGAGCGACCTCCCTAGTATTTCAACAGATAACTAGAAACAAGCAAACATAACAATATCTCTTTCCCTAGGCTATTAGCATTCAGATTATTAAAACTAGAAAAGAGATGATAATGCTCTTGGCTTTCAATGATATGTTTGTTGAAGACCTTTCCTTTTGACTCGAAGAAATGTCTTTTAGGGCCTCAAAACGGCTCTAGAAGTTCAAGACCTGAAACATTTCTAAAAATAGTAAACTATGCGACAATTAAGGAAACTGAAAAACTAAAAGAGACAGTGGTGGGGGTCCAAGTGGAATAGGCTAGCAGCCACCAATATCCACCTGAATAATTACTCCCCCATTATGAAGAAATGATATCCATTGCGTTGAGTTCCTCCATGAGATATGCAATGTTGGATGTGTCGAGTAATGGTGGAAAGTATGGACGAAGGCGATCCACATTGAACACTAGTTGTCGGCCAAGGAGTGGGGGAATGCTGAGCTTAAATGCATTGTCCCCTACTGCCTCAGTGATGTTGTATGACCCATATCAGAGCAGTCAAAGCTTGCGGTGGGGCCCAGTGTGCATGGAAAATTTTAGGGGCTAATATTCGCAGGTGGGCTAATTTTCCATGTTTTTTCCAAAAAAAAGATTTTCCAATTTCCATTTTTTTATAAAAATGATTCGCCCAAATTTTACAATATAAAATTATTTTAACTTAAAAATTTCCCACATTATATGGAGAGTAATAGAAAATCATTATAAATTTGAATAATCTTACAAATATATCAATAAAAAGTTTATAGTTTGCATATTAGGGACTAGTGATATTCTCCAATGTTTTAAACATCAAAATAATTCCCCATCCTTAAAATTCTCCCTGCCAGTGAGGCACTCCTTTGGCAAATGTGGCAAAACCATGTCACCGACCTAGAACTTGTGTGGAACTTGATTTTTAACATGGCGCTACTTGTACTTGGCATTTTATTTCTCCAAGATGTCATGGACCTGCTGGAAGACATGCTAGATGTGTTTAATAAATTTGGTTTTTTTATCAGCCTCATATAGTACACTTGTGGATTATGTCTATGTGGTCGCATGAGGTATGGAAACATTAGGCAGCGACATTCCTGGGATTAGATGAATGGAGTGCTTGAACTGAAAGTGTAGAGGAACCTCTATAGATGAGGAGAAAATTTCCTTGTATTCATCCACGACTTTGTCCATCTGCTGCTGCCATGGAGGGGAGACTTATTTAGAGGTTGTGGCAAAAATTTTCTTCTTTTCCCATGGGCGAGTTGTAATGAAAATAAATTTATGGGTTTATTAAATAATATTACTGTGTTTCTTTTCGATAATCAAAGAGATGGTGAGAAGTGGTAATATCTCCGGTATCCTATACAACTTATTTCCTAAAGTAATAATAATAGAACGAGGCCTAGAATCATACACAACATGTCGCTTCCACAAGTATGGTTGGTCCAATAATAAACAAGACACATCAAGAGGATAAACATCACACATAAACTCATCCGTGAAGGGCTTGATGCTATACGGAAGGCGACACTGTTGGCTGATGCAAACATCTCTTCCTTGGTGAAACCACCTGATGATATACGATTGCGGGTATGTTGTGGTCGGTAGGACAAGACGGTCCACGACCTCTACTGAAATGAGGTTCTTTTGGCTTCCACTATCAATAAGGAATGGTAGTGGAGAACCCTTTACCCACATCTATGAATGGAAGAGACGCTCCCCCTCTTCTAGATCCTCGGGATCCTCCCTCGGACCTTGGTGGTGGTAACTGTGGCACCAGGTTCCACATAAATGATCTGCTTCCATTTTTCATTCCCCTTGTCAGGTTCTGACTCAGAATCAGAACATGCAATTGATTCGGATGCCTTCAGTTTTACCAAAAACAACTGTTTTGTCTGACACTCACTTGTGTTGTGAGTGGAGTTGTTATGAAATTCACACGACTTACCCATTTCCTTATTTCGATTTGTGGTATTGTTATGAGTCACCCCACTTTGGATTTACCCCTTGTTTTTTAGTTAGGAGGCAACTTTCCCTGCCTTCAGATTCAGGTATCCAAAGTATTGCTTCTTCTGCTTCAATTTCTGTTCGATCTTGGCGGCATATCGACATGTCATGCCAAGCGAGATAATTTCTAGGAACTCCATTTAGTTCTGAATGTATCTGTGAAAACAACTGCATTACTTGAGCACCAAATGTTTCTCTGAATCTTTAATACCCAAATTTGTGTGCAAGGTATGAAAAAAATGCGTCAGCTCGAGCACATCTTGATCCCTTTGTTGTTGCAATGTAGTCCATTGTATGTACTTGTCCTCATAGCTCCCCATGGGATAATATTGTTCCTTGATGGTGCCTCAGAAATAATTTCAAGTGGATGCAACTGAAAATAGAGAGGGTTCCCTCTGGTCCTTTTTCTCACAGTAAGTTTCCCACCAGTCCTTGACATGGGGGGCAGCTTTCAGTAGTGCAAAATTAATATTTTCTTGGTCGAAGAAATCATGGACCAAAAGATAACCTTCCAGTAAATTCAACCATATATCTACGACATTTTCATCTATTTTTCCTTCAAATATAGGAATTTTGAATTTGAATTGTACCTTTAAAGGAGTGGTGCCTCTAAAGTGGTTGTTGGATGCAGATGCGCCGTCGTTGAAGGATCTGGGAAAATTTATCCATCATCGCGTTCCTTTGTTTCTCGAAGGCCTCCTTGTGAAATAAGTTGATAGGATCTCCTGCTACGTCATATTTATTTTATTCTGCCATGGGAGGTCATTGGGGTTTGCAAGGCTGATCTTGCAAGGATTCAACCATATCAAGCCCTAACTCCTTATACCCTGTTTCATGGGGGACATGCAAAGAAAAACAGAGAAAGAGCAAACCGCTCTGATACCACTGATCTAGATTTATGTAGGAAGGTAATAATATGTAGAAATAAACATAAATGTAAAGATGTAACATAAGTAAAACTTCATCTCATTAATATCATATAACAAAAATATGCTTAACATAATGGAAATAAACTAGCTAGGGCGTTAGTAGCTTATTAATGAAAAGAGATGTGGCGCTTACATGCCTTTTAAATCTATTATAATGAGGCTAGAATGCCTATTTATTATTGAGAAATAATAGAAAACCCTAAACATCCAAAAACCTAACCCGAGGAGATGAAGCTCCAAAACTATGGGCCCCGTTCGGTAAATTGGTACATCAACTTCCCAGGGACGTAACTTTGGCATATGATATCTGTTTGATGTGCACAATACCTAGTTAGAAAGATCTATCTGAGGACTACAACTTTCAAGTCAGAAAAATCAGTTATAAAATCATGTTGCTCTTGTTTTTCCCCAAAAAATGTCGGTTAGAGCCTCAAAATGGCTTCGAAAGTCACGGACCTGAAAAACTGCTAAAAATAGTAAATTGTGCTACAATTAAGGAAACTGAAAAACTAGAAGAAAAGATGGTGGGGGTCCAAGTGGCATAGGCGAGTGGCCACCAATATCCACCTGGATTAGTATGGATGCAACCATTTTTTATGAGTTATTCTACTAAAACATTAATACATAACTCCTCATAGCCTCGATAGTTAAAACTAGATCCAGGGTCTTGATTTTCATTTCTTGAACTAGTACAAATCTAACCATGTGATTCATTGTTTCGAAGTCAAACATTGTAGAAACCACTTGATTACCGGTCAATGATAAAAATTGTTAAAAGTGTGAGAGAAACCACCAATAATGACAATGGCTCTCAAAGTACCTTAGTACAATCTATGAAATGTTAATTAATGATGCAATAGTCAAAAACTCATATAGTTTTTTGATCGAAGGCCAATAATGAAAACATGTCCTCGAATGCGAGAAAAATACCATCAAGGCATGCATATTTCAAGCTACTGATATGATTTCTAGATCAACTTCCTATATAATGAGTTGAAGTCGATAGGAAGTGATCTGTCACAGGAGTTCCTATGACACGAAACCATTATGTCAAGTTTTGAAGAAATATTTTGCAAGGATTAACTCATGGATGGTCAACGCGAATGGAGGAAAATATTTGCAATGAAGAAATGAATTGAAGCTAAACTTTCTATTGAACACATAACGACACTGTAATGTATTGGCAGCATTTTACTTAAAGATAATACCCAAAACTATTTTAATAATTTCAATGAGGTTTGATTAACTGTAAGACAAAAGGATTACCCAACCTAGACACGAGTTTGGAAAAGTGTCGTGTTCAAGAGCGACATGCTGCTTCTAAAACAAGTATAAAACATGGATTCATTTTCTCAATTCCCTCCCCACCATTACTAGCAAGTACCTTTTTAATTTTTTCAATCTTGAAGAGGATACAATTTTCTTGTTGTGTAAGCTCATCCGTCAGATGAGTCCATCTTAATAATTTTAACAAACCTTAGGAAGGAGTGGTTCGGTCCTGGTGTGATCGACAAGTCTTATAATGTTTAATTTTAATGAGTCCAACATAGCATTAACTTGGTGTTTTTTAGTTTAAGGGAGTCAGAAGAAAAACATGAGTAAACTCCATAGTGTTATTTTTCGTAAATTTAGTCTCTCAAACCCGAAAAAGGATAAAATAATGTAGGAGAAAACTCTATTGAACGTGCTTTACTCAACGTATACCTTTTTCGTAATTAGTATATTTTAGTTCAGAAAATGAGTAAACTTATACAGAGTAGATGTTTGTTCATTTATTTTAACGAGTTTGAATAGTCAAGTGCTCGAAAATATTCTCATGTTTACAGAGTCTGAAAAAAGGCTTAAAAGAGAACTCCATTGTTTCGCTCTTTCATGTTTTTTGAGAGTATGAAAAAGAGATCAAAGTTTACTCGATTGTGAAAATGATTTTTTTTTTAAACACAACCTATTCTCTGCACAAAAAACTCAAAAATTACAATAATTTGTTCTGAATTATGCTAAAAATATTAAAAATTTAAACTTCTAAAGGTCAAAATAAATAAAATAATATTATTTTATTCATAAAAACCTATAAAAATTTCAAGAACAAGTCATTTTCACCATTTGATTTATAGAGTAGTAAAAAAGGGTTTTCACCACAGATATTCTGAAGTTGATATCGAGCGAACCGGTGGACCATTTCATGAACCATTAGTTCTAGGTATTTAATCACTCCATTATCCTGCATTCTATTTGTTTTATTTTTCATTTTAGGCTTTGAGATTTTTTTTTAGGGAGAAAATACATTTTTAGAAAACACCCTCTAGGGTGCACGGGTTTTCGTTATTAGGCATCCACAACTCAATAATTTTTAACACAGAAAATTATCGTTCTGCCACAGTTTTTATGTACAGATCATGCAGAAAAACACACTGTCTACAAAGAAAACCTGTGCAGGTATCGTGGGGTTTTTCAAAAATGGTTTTCTTTCCATAAAAAATGCTCTAAATTCTTCCAAAATATTCCTAATGCTTTTAACGATTGTTTTTAGGAAAATTGAAACAACCATGCTTGAGTGGAGAGAAAGCGAGCATGAAACACATGATAATGAGGAAATTGATATTCCAAAAAAACTTCAGGCTTTAAATAATTGTGGACTATACAAATTTTGGTCCATACAAGGAATGAAAGCCCAAGTAGTGCTGATGACGTGGTTGGTAAATTCTTAGCATATCCAGGAACAATGTTTTGTCTTTGGAGATCATAGGCTCATCATTGATGCAAAGCATATTTATTTCTTCACTGGTTTTCCCCATAGGGAAGATACATTTAGTTCTTTAGCACATGGCCAGGAGGACAACCCATTGCTTCCTATATGGTGCAATATTTCACTTAGGATTGAAAATTTAAATATGGTCGAATCGATATAAAAACTATCAAAAGAATTGATATTAAGATTATTGATTTCATAGTTACTATATTATGTGGTAGTGTGGCTCCTCATGTGGCCACCAAAACACAGATGCAAACATTTGTTGAGTGTTCCATGGGAAAAATATTCAACTAGTGTGAAGGAGTAGTTTTCAATATTAAAGACAACTCACTCGAGAAAAGAATGGCAAGGTGAATAATTTTGAATATGGTGCCATTATTTTATATTTTTCTTTAGAGAGGATTCCACTCCTTGTACAACAACACAACTTAGTGGATCCTATCGGATCGAGAGATCCTCACATGTTGCGATGGTTTTCGATGATGGATCGCCATGGCAGTGATGGAAATCCTATTGTCCGATATACACAGTTTTTCATATGGTTGAGAAGCCAGATTTTCATGATTGAGGACTTCCCCTATGCAGGGGTGGATTTCAGGGGTGACCCCGATACAACATTCCCATCTGGAGCACAGTGGGATGAGTAAGGTAAAAATTATCATTTTGAGTTTTTATGTTTTGTAATTTTATTTAATTTTTTATCATCTAATATTGATAATAAAAAAAATTAATGCAAAGTTAGGCCCAGTATGACCAACAATGCTTTGTTGATTTGATAAACGAGGAGCACAACCTATAGGAGCAGTTCCACCACAGACTGATGCAGCTAAGGCCCTCATAGAGTTGGAACATAATATAGAGAGGCTGACCATAGATATCCCATAGACTGGGACTGATGATTTACCTCTCCAATACGAGAGACATGTGACTGGGGTTCTTGGTCCATTCACACGATACCTCCGCCGAGTGGCGCGTGCTATACTATACTATCATGATCATCACCATGGATAGCATATGGTAGTTTTAGACGAAATTTTGTTTTTTGTATCAGTATATTTAGATCATAAGGTTTTTGATACCTATGATCACAGATGATGTATATTTTTTTACAAACTATGATAAAAAATTATTTTGACCTAATGATGATTACTACTTCTGGTCTCTGAGTATCTTTTTCAATATGGATTGAATATTTTTTTTATTTACGTTTAATGTTGCAAATGTCTATGTAAAATTTTATTAGCCAATGCATCAGCTAACGTGTTTAAATTTCTCAAAATATGTTGATATTCAATGTAATCAAATTTTCTTTCCAAGAGATAGACCCTTAAAAAAATTCTTAGCAATAATGGATTTCTGATTGCATAAACATCGTTTAAATGTAATACAATGAGTTTCGAATCTAACTTAACAATAAAACGTCGAATGCCAAATGTAATGGCATCAGATAATATTTCAATGACTGTGCTATATTCTACAATATTATTTGTTGCTTGACTGAGGCAAACCCCATGAATAGAAACTAACTCATCAGTGGGTGAATAGATAACCCAAGCAGTGGAATATAGGTTTCGTGTACAATGACATGGACCGTCAGCAAAGCCAATGTAAGTATAAGGGAATTTCGACATATGCAATATCGAGAGTAATCAAGATAAGCAGAAAAAGTAGTAGAAAATCACCAAGAAAAATAACTAATCTAAGGCACATTTTTTCCTAAAAAGGTAACTAATTTAAAATGAATATCTTTAGAAGATAAATCATGCATAATATCTCTTCAGATAAAAACCATTTCTTGGCTTATCTAAAGATATATCATCATAATCAACTAATTCATAGGCCCCTTTTGCAAGAACATGTTTAACAATGTAAGGGCCATGCCACATTGTTCAAATTTACTAGCGCCTAGCTTATCGTGAGCTTGATCGTATACTAAGACTAGATCAACTTCTGAAAATAAACGAGGGTTAAAATTTTTGTCATATTCACTATAAGAAAAAATGACATTGGTGAGGGTCATGCTTGTGACGGATCTTTAAGGTCCATCACCAATGTCACATATGGTGACGGTCCTTAAAAGAGTGTCACTGTAAGTGTATATAGAGATGGTCCTTTAAGGTTCGTCACCAAAGCCATTTTCAATGACACTTTGGGTGAGGGTCATTAAAGGCCCATCACTAATTCTCTCTTTGGTGACACTTCTAGTGACAAAATTTTAATGACCCTCACCAATGCTCTTTTTGTTACTTTTGGTGATGGTCAAAAAATGTTCATCACCATTGATCATTCCAATGAGTTTTTGATGACGCTATATGCCTGTTAATATTTCTTTTTCAAAAGATAACGATTTAAGGCCATTATTGTGGAGTATGTTTTATGATATTTCCAAGGTCATAGTGGTTAGAATCAATCAATTTTTTAAGAAGTAATTAGTGTGTATCATTTCCCTCAAGTAATCACTAGTTGAATGGAGTTTTCCTATGAGTCAACACATGATTCATATCTATTAATTTTATTATCTATCAAATTCCCTTTAGATAAAGTTCCACTAGTGTATGTATGAAATATATTATTTAATACATAATCAAGCTTGGACAATTCTATTAATGAGAGAGACCTAACACTCCTCAACAATCTGGGCACGCCTTAAATTAATGCTTTGGCACACACTAAAATTTCTTAGCACCTCGCATGTCTTGGAAAATCTTTGTACCTAGAACATCTTGTCATGAGACTGACACCCAAGCACATGGTGTCATGCGCTAGCACAACATGGAACTCTCCTAGCATGTGTTGGCATGCATGTATTCCCTAGCATGCCCTAGAACACCTTGGTTGAATGCATTGAAATACATTAACACTTAGCACACAATGCCACTTGGCATGTATTGGGACATATTATTAGTGTGACTAGCATGCCCCTTTTGAAAAAGATAAAGTATGGAATTATTAACCCTCTTATGTGTTCATTTTTACATTTTAGATTGGTTCTTCCTTTTGTTGCCTTGACACATATTGACATACCCTGGCACCCTGCACATCCTTAGCAACTGGCATGTATTGGCATATCTTGGCACTATTTGGAACATATAATTAGCACACCCTGGAAGTCCCTAGCACACTTTGTCACTTCTTTACATGCCTTGATATTCCCTAGCATGCCTTACCAATTCTTAGCATACCTTGTCACTCCCTCCTTGGCATGACAGCTAGCACTCATTAACACTAGTCCCTAGCACACGTTCCTCATATTCATTAATTTCCATGAATTTTGACCTAGTGCTCCCTTCATGTCTTTTCCTATTCCTCCTTAACACTCATAAACACGCCTTAGAACTCTCTAGCACACCTTATCACTCTTCAACATGCCATTCCACTTCACAGCATGCATAAAAGTCATTGACACATATTGGCGCTTGGCACGTGTTGGTGCTCGGAAAGTCTTAGCATGTATGGAAAACGTTGAGATGCCTTCGTATGATTTTGCATGGTTTAATATTAAATTTATTTGAGATCAATTTTTGGAAAGTAGATGAGAAGCAACAAAGGAAGACTTAGTACTTAGAATGCACAAAGTGTTTGCACTTGGCACCTATTGCCGCCTAGTGTTGTTGTGCCTAGCATGCCCCTCTTAGAAAAGGTAAATTGATGACTAATTAACCCTATTATGTGTTCATTTCCTTGTAGTTTAACTTTTTTCTCCCTTTTTTTGCCTTGACAGTCCTTGGCACGCATTGACACACCCTTGCACATCTTGGCATGCCTTATCACTTGGCACATCTTATCATGTTTGACATGCCTTCAAACTATCTGGCACATCTTATCATTCCCTAGCATGCCTTGGCACTCATGTTGTCACAACTAGCCTTTACATTTTTTCACGACTTGGGAACCCAATCAAGTCCTTGGCTACTGCAGTTCATGTAAAAACATTGGCCTGCTTCAACTGCAACAAGTTGACCAATTTCACCTACTACAAGTAGATTGTGCCTTTTTCACCTAAGAAGTACCTATAACTCATCTTATGCCACTCATGTCCAATCTCAACTTGTCTCGCTTAACTATTTACCGAGACAAGGATCACATGATCTATCCATGGCCATAAAAAAAATATGCAACATAGCTTACACAGACAATATTTCACATGTATGTTCAGTTCATATAAGCAATAGAACATTAACTGAGAGTTTACAAGAACCATAAGATTCACAAGGCACACAATATATAAGTTGACACAAGCTGAGTGCCCCAACACTTATACACAACAATGTACAATATGCAATTATCTAGAATAGTTCAAAACATGAGCATGTAGCCAAAGTGTGCCACATCTCATATAAAAAAAAATAACTAAAGAAAAAACAATGTTGTGCCTAGCACAAAGTGATCTCCCTTTGTCTAAAACTTCTATGTCGAGCCCCTTATAACAATTGTAGGCTTCCCTCCTATAAATCCTACTCTAAACTTCTCCTAACACACTTCATCCTTAGCACATTTTAATTTTCTAACACTCCCTTACACACACTCTTATTTGTTCCTTTCCATGCATTTTGACCTAGTTATCCTTTGATATGCCCCAACACTCCCTAACACTATAGTTCAACATGCAGTGACATTGTTCGACATGTGTTAGCATTCCTTTTCATTCCTTTGCATGCCCTGACCCTCCCTAGCTATCATGCCCTCACAACTACCATTATTTAATTTTCAACTTAGGAACCCAACCAAGCCCTCGCTTGACTACAAGAGCTTGACCAAGTTATAGTTACTACAACTAGACTATATTGTTGAATTGTGTAGCTTGGGAGGTACTCCAGAAGCCTAGTGAGATGGCTTTGTGTGAGTTTGGTCACAAAAGGCTTTGTGGAAATAGAAGCAAAGAAAAGGGATTTTGGACCCAAGAGAGGGTTTAAAATATAAAATAAAATTAAAAAGGAAAATTAATATTTCCCAAGGTCTAAGTGGATAAAACACGTAAGTTCTAGAGGGTTCCTAAGAGGTCTAGGAAAAACTATTTAAGGAGTCCTTAGGATGAAGGAAATAACATCAAGTGAGAAGGAGCTTATTTGATCAAGGGGCCGAAAATACATGTAGTCATAAAGATGACATGATCATTATCATGTATAGCATTCATTAATATGCCTCAATATGCTTTGGCATGGTTTAATATTAAATTTATTTGAGATCAGTTATTGGAAAGTAGAAGAGAAGTAACAAAGTATGATTTGGCACTTAGAATTCACTAACACTTGGCACTTGACACTCATTTCCAACTATTGTTGGTGTGCATAGCATGCCCCTCTTGGAAAATGTAAATCAATGACTTATTAACCCTATTATGTGTTCATTTCCTTTCATTTTAACTTGTTTCTCCTTTTTGTTTCCTTGATACTCCCTGGCATGAATTGTCACACCATTGCAGATATTGGCATGCTTTATCACTTGACACATCTTAGCATATTTTAGATGCCTTCAAACTATTTGGCACATGTTAGCATTCCATAACATTCCTTGGCACTCATGCCCTCACAAATATCCTTACATTTTTTCATGACTTGGGAACCCACTCAAGTCCTTAGCTACTCCAGTTCATGTGACATTGGTCTGCTTCAGCCATAACAACTTGATCAATTGCACCTACTAAAAGTAGATTATGTCTTTTTCACCCAAGAAGTTCCTATACCTCATCTTAGGCCAGCGATGTCCAAGTTGAACTTTTACCACTTAAGAACTTACTAAGACAAGGATCACATCTAGCCATGGCCATAAAAAAACTAAGAAACACAGCTTACATAGGCATATTTCACATGTATGTCTAGTTCATATAAAAAGTAAAGCATTAATTGAGAGTTTGCAAGAACCACAGGGTACACAAGGCACACATGATATAGGTTTGCACAAGTCGAGTTCCCCAAAAGTTATACATAAAAATTTACAATATGGAATTGTCTAAAATAGTTTAAAACATGAGCATTCAGCCAAAGTGTGCCACATGTCATATAAAAATAATAGATAAAGGAAAAATATTGTTCTGCCCAACACAAAGTCTCCCTTTGTTTAAAATTTCTTTGTCGATCCCCTTATTACAATCATAGGCTAGCCTCTTAAAAATCCTATTATGAAAATTTTCTAACACACTTCATCCTTGGCACACTTGAATTCACTGAGACTCCCTGGAACACACTTATTTGTTCATTTCCATGCATTTTGACCTAGTTATCCCTTGTGATACCTCGACACTCAACATGCATTAACATTGTCCAGCATGTGTTATCACACCTTTTCATTCCTTGGCATTCCCCAATCCTTCCTAGTTATCATGCCCTCACAACTACACTTACTTTATTTTCAACTTGGGAACCCAACCAAGTCCTCGCTTGACTATAGGAGCTTGACAAAGTTACGACTACTACAAATAGACTATGTTGTTAAATTGTGTAGCTTGGGAGGTACTCCACAAGCCTAGTGAGATGGGTTTGTGTGATTTTGACCACAAAATGTTTTGTGGGAAAATAACCCAAGCGAAGGGGCTTTGGACCAAAATGAGGTTTAAAATATAAAAGAAAATTAAACAGAAAAATAATATTTCCTAAGGTTTAAGTAGATAAATTTCGTATGTTCTAGATCATTCTTAAGAGTATAGCTAGGAAAAGCTATTTAAGGAGGCCTTAGTATGAAGGAAAGAACATCAAGTGAGAAGGAGCTCATTTTATTAAGGAGGCTAGGAGAGATGTAGTCCTAAACTAGGTCTAGTTAGAGGTCTGAGTAAGCATTGCTAAAGGGAGGCCATAATCACCGTAGAGGTTTCGGGGAAAATCACCCTAGAGGTTTGTTGGGTCGAAACCTCCACAGATCAGGGCATGCTATTCAGAAGGACTCACACAAAACCATACTTGAATGCAAAAAACTAGATAACAACGATAGCAGAACTCACCCGTAGTCCTACGTTCGATGTAGATCCCGCGAGGTCCAAACCCCCAGCAACCCTTCTTCCTGCTTCAACCTGGAAAACAAGAAAGAACATGCACGGAAACCTAGTTGTACAGCATATACTTATTCTAAACGTTAGTGTAATCCATGTGAAACATTATAAAAACCATAATAAATGTTTAAATGATAATATGATCACATATACAAATAGATATCAACACGTAGGTTCAGGAACAAGATGGTTCTTCATTATTACGAACAGCATGTACAGAAGTAAAGAGTGGAGAGATCACCTGAATCCTTCCACGATCTTCAAGCAGACCATCGTCTGGATTCGTCCCACCCTTGCCTCGCTAAGATCCTTTCTAGACTTGTGCACTCGAGATGGAATATAAATGGATGAACATCTCCAGGAAACAAGGGTTTCCTGTTATAAATCTGGGAAAGTGCAGGAGGCACGGGGATTCAGACTTGAACTGGGAGTCCAACAGAGTATAATGTCTGTAAAATTTCTCTCTCCCTTAGGCCATGCACATGAGGGGCTTTTATACTCCCTCAAAGTAGTTTCAATCAGTTGGAAACAGTTGGCCACGTGCTGGGGTGGTTGAACTACCAGAGTAACCATCAACCCAACCCGAAAATAGGGATTTTTTATATATATTTTTAATGATTTTAATGGAATACGTGGAAAAGTACATATGGACTCGCGTATACACGCGGAAAAGTCTGGGCATAACTATGGGAATTTTAACACTGTTTTTTAGTGAATTTTGTTCAAGTCTGTAGGAATGGGTGCCCAAAGCCATAAAAGCAATCATGAATCATATGAAGGTGAAAAATGATGCTATAACAGATGCCCCCTAATATATGAGGTCATAAGGGGTACATGATGGCCGAAATGTATTATGCACATAGAAAGAACTTCGCAAGGACAAGAGAGGACTTCACCAGATTTCAGCCTGCCAAAAACCAATGAAAGAAAACAGAGAGTCAACTCATGCTGAGGCAGGCATACCCATGCTCATTCAAAAATACATCATATAGAAAGTACTGAATAGATCCAACATGTATACAAGTATAGCTGAACTGAAAGTACACAATGAATCATCTGAGCATGGCCCAGAAATATAAGTCTGAATCAATGTCCAAGTATCACATATAGAAAGCTGATCAAGGATGCTACAACTGGATGTCTGATCATATAAGTAACTGAATCTCCAAGTACCAAATCATAAAGGGTAGATCTCATGGTACAATCACGCAACTCGGGAGCCAACATATAAGATGCTGCTGTACAGAACTGCAACATATAAGGGTGGATGGCATCACTGGCAGAAACTGAATGGACTGTCAAAAGTGAACCGAGAAATGTTGATGCAACCCGAGGTCTTCACCGATCACTATGGCACAATTCTACACAATGGGAATAAATGAGCTGAAGTCGACCATGTGAGAAATCGTTGGATTACCGGTCAATGATGTATACCGTTAACCAACGCGAGACAATCCACCAATAATGAAAATGAGTGTCAAGGTGCCCCAGTAGAATCTAACAAGAGCGAATGAATGAGTTGAAATCGAACACTTGAGAGAATCTACCAATTAGGAGGCAATGATGAATCCCCACTGTCGATAGCGAAGAGTCTGCCACTGATGACTGCAAACCCTAAGGTACTGACAAAAAGACTCTAGACCTTATTCCCAGAGCAATGAGTCGGAGTCGATGGGAAAAGATCTGCTGGAAGGAAAGCATTAAGGCATCCCACATCAGTCCAGCGCGAGTGTAACCCGCAGGCCAAGATTTGGAAGGAATCGGACGAAGTAGAGTGATGGAACCAAAACCGAAGTACGTTTCCGACATGCACAAGATGAAGCTAGCACACGGAAGAAACCCTCTGAACCAACCAATAATGAAAGCTGACACAGAGGCGAGATATCCACCGATAGGGTCAAATGGAAATCAAGGTACTGCACGAATCCCAAGTGTGATAATATGTGCTGACGTCGAACACAGGGGAAACCACTCAGTCAAAGACCCATAATGATGATCAAATGCTGAGCACAAGGTCACCTATCAATGATGGAAATAGGGCCAGGGTGCAGCTCTAGGTTTTCTCTTAGAGCAATGTGTCGTAGTCGATAAGAGACAAACCCGCCAGCAAGAAGTCAATGGAGACCTTCTCAAACTAGCACGAGCAGAGGACCAAAACATCTGATGTGATAGAACAAGATACTGACAAGACCGGGAAGGCCGACTGAATGATGAGTCAAGAGACACCGCAGAATGGTCGACTTTGGTTAAACTTCCCATGAACAAAAGCATGACTCGTGATGACCAGGGCAGTAAAAGTGACACTGTATAAGTCTATTATGCAGGAGGTAGAACAAACTCTCCATATGATTGGAAGAGATAACCAACCGGGGGAGAACTGACAAGTGAAACAAGGTAAAGGCTGAACCTAGGTCAAAACTAAAACCATCCCAAATGGAGGAAAGATATATAAGTGTATATGCTTTGTTCGAGGGCGACAAACTGACACTGTACTGCCATCAAATAACGAAGTTACATCCCGTTCCCGCTCTTTTTGTTATATTTTATTTTTTTGTCTTTTTCATATAATAAGCCTGAAAAAGAATAAAAGAATGCTATGGTACAATGGATAGAACGAGTATCAAGAAACAAATGCACTAGTTCCTAGGATTGGAACGATCCTATGCTCAATGCAAGGTGGTGGAAACTGGTAAGCGATACTCAGAGGAATGTTCCATCCATGGGTAAAAGGGTGTCAAGTCCTGATAGCTAAGTGCATGCAATGGTTTAACTTGTACAGATAGACAAGGTCAAAAGTTGGCTTAAACATTGAGTCCAAATGAAGCCGGCTAAAGGCGAGGATAAACAAGTAGCCAATATGCAATGCAGTAATACAACTCAATGACACCAGGGATCCTCTAGGGTAATAGCCATAAAAATGATAGTGAGGAAGAAGAAGAATGAAGCTTCAACACATAAGTCATGGCAGGACTAAAGAGGACTCCCAAGCCTACATAAAACGCAGCATGGGAAACAAGTGATAGAGAGGAAGTAACTAGGAAGCCCATGTAAAGGAAGTATCTACCACCAAGTCATGATTAAATAATCGGCGAGTGAAATGGGTGTAATACTCATGACCTGATGGGATCGACCCTATGGCAAGTGATCAGAATGGAGGCTAGTATGAAAAATGAAATGGAAAGTGGATTCCCTAACCTATATGCCAGTGAAGATCATATACCTGCCATGACGGGTCAGCAGTCATGGATCAAAATCCGGAAAAAATCTCAAAAATCGTCAAAATGTACCTGAAAACATACGAAACTGGGCACTTCCAAGCATCCGGGTTATGCAGCTTAAGATATATTGAAAAAATAAGCATAACAAATTTTTGCGAAAATTTTCAACTTTTTGGGCATAAATAGACAAATTACCTCATATTTGGTTCATTATTACATTGCTGATTTGGAAAAAGTGCTCTGGAGAAAAAAAACTTCTTTCGTCAAAACAGGAGCAACCGACCGTCAAAATCCACCAAATTTCGCAGGTTAGCTCTTAATTCATCCTTGCTATTCATTTTGTCTGTTCATAAATTAAAATTTAGGAATTTTCACTATAGAATCTCTTGCTAAAAATCACGGGTTTGCGCATATGCGGGTTGGTAATGACCAAGTCGCGTATACACGCGACTGTGCACAAATAAAGTCGCGTATGCGTAGCCCAATATGAAAAATGCGTAGCTAATGAATGGATTATTGAAATTTGACAGGATGACCATATCATGGAGAGAGCGTGAACAAAGTGCTATTGATCAAGAAATCATGCAGAACCAAGCATCACTAAATATTCTCCGAAACTGTGGATTGCTGAAGTTTTTTAAAATGCCAAATATGAAGAGTAATGTCCGATTGCTCGAAATGCTCGTGAAATATTGGGAACCGGAAGAAGACTGTTTCATTATAGATCAGATGCCCATACGCATCGAAGTGGAAGATATATATTTTATTACTGGACTCTCCCGGAGGGGGGAGCCAGTAGACTTGCACGGTAAGCCTTTGTTAGAGCTCACCGTGGAAGATTACGTCCACGTGTACTGCGTACAGGGTTCCAAGAAAGTTGGAACTCAAATTGCAATCAAAGATTTAAGGGATTTGCACATGAAAATCCTCCTTTTCACCATTGGAAGGGTGGCAGGATCTACCTCCCTACACCAGGCGTCCAGGACACAAATGAGCATAGCAGTGGAATGCTTAACTCATGTATATGATTGGTGCACAACCCTACTGATGAACATGAAGCAACAATTGACTTCAATCCGAAAGGCAAAGACAAAATTTTTTGGATATGGTACAATTTTTATGACATTCTTCTTTGAGAAGATTCTAGCACTAAGACCGAGAGTGATCTCTACCATCAGCAGCCCGAGAGACCCAAGAATTGCCCGTTGGGCAGACATGATGAAGAGATTGGGGGGAAGTGAAGTTCCCCGGACCACTTGGGATGATGAGTTCTTCCAATGGTGGAGAGAACAAATCATCGCTATGGACGACTATCCCTATGCTGGGATGGACTTTCGTGGCGATCCAGATCTTGTCCTGCCACCAGGCGCAGCATGGGGTACAGTCGGTAAGTTTACAATTTTTGACTTATATAATTTTTTGGATTTTTTCAATATGTATGAAAAAATGTGAAAAACAAACATGTTTTTGATTGCATTCAAAATGTCTTACAATTTAAAATGATCATGAAACATATATTGGACCAGTTCGACCTGAGGGATGCCCACGACATAAGCGTCGCAGGGGCGAAGCGGATACAGTAGATCCAGACAGAACCCTCCAGGCTGTACAAAGGAATTTGGAGGGATTAACCCGCCAAGTACCTATGGCTGCAGTGGAAGATCTGCCTGAAGCCATCCAGAGACAGGTGGTAGGAGTACCCCGTGACTGGGTACGGTTATTCCGCCGTGTAGCCACTGTGATCGTGTTCTATAGGAACACAAATTCTGGGCAGGGACCTCAGGAGTAGATAGATATGATGTATCAGATGACTGTATATTTTTTGAGACTGAACATGATCGGGCATAAGCCCAAATTTTTGTATGACTTATGGATCCAAATTTTTGTATGGTTTTGAACATTCTGATGATATATATACAATGATGTTTGATGTGATGTAACAAATGTATCAAAATGTATGATGTTTTTGATGATTAAATTTTATTGTATGGAATGATTAATGTGCCAATCAATTGCTTGATTAGCTAATGAGTCTGCCAGCCAATTGTCAGCTCGAGGAATATGAATGAAAGTTAAAAATTGAAATGATCTTTGTAACAAACGTACCCTCAGGAACAACTGGAGTAAAAATGGATCTCGAACCCGATAAGTATTGTTCAACTGCGACACCACTAGCTGAGAGTCCAAGAAAACAACCAACGAATCAACACCCAAGGATATTGCCTCCGAGAGTAGATAAACAACTGCAGTGTATTCTGCTATGTTATTGGAAGTAGGACCAATGCAGACCCCTCTTGATACTAACAGCTGACCGGATGGATAATGAAGCACCCACGCCACGGAAGCTAAGTTCCGGGTGTGTCTACTAGCACCATCGACGAAACCAAAATGACTCATGACATCCGACACAACTTGCCAAAGCAGATCAAAAACATCACCAACCCATCAAAGATCGAAAAACCAGATATGTACAAAGAAAAACTACTATATACAAAAGAAACATGCTAGGCCGAAGCCTAGGCATAATAATTTTTCAAATAGAGCCCATTTATGGGCTTCGGCAACTCGTTCCCTTCAAAATCAACCAAGGTATATGCTCCTTTTTTAAGGACTTTTTTAACGATAAAGGGGCCATACCATATAGATTTAAATTTTCCTGCCCCCAGGGCATCTTTTTCTTGGGCATAGACCAAAACAAGGTCACCTTCCGAAAAAACCCTAGGCTTGACCGCCTTATCGCAATGAACTTTAACTCGGTTTTTATGTGCTTCGTTCATCGTGGCGGCATCCCGACACTGCTCATCGAGATGTTCTAGATGAAGAAGCCGTTCTTCAAGACTAGAAGTGTCAGGAAGAAGTTCAACAACTAATTTAAGAGAAGGAATCTCACATTCAATGGGAAATACGGATTCCAACCCATGCACTAGCTGAAACGGAGTAAAGCCAGTTGCAGTTTTCACTGACGTCCTGTATGCCCAAAGTGCAGGATATAGCATAATATGCCAGTTGGATCTAGCTTTATCAATTGTCCTTTGAATAATTGTCTTCAAGGATTTATTCACGGCTTCCACTTGCCCATTGGGTTGAGGATAATACGGAGATGAATGCTCCTGCCGGAAACCTAATTTTAGAGCCAACTCAGCCATCATGCTATTCTAAAAATGATTGCCATGATCAGTGACAATATCTCTAGGAATACCAAAACGAGCAATAACCTAGTTGAAAAGAAAAAGAGCTGCAGTCTCACCATCATTCCCAAAAGTAGGCATAGCCTCGACCCACTTCGTAAAGTAGTCTACTGCTACAATAATGTACTTGTGACCTTTAGCCGAAGGCGGGTTACAAGTAGTATAATCAATACCCCACTTTGTAAAGGGACCGACAGTAATGACTGGAAAAAGCGGAGCTAGATGAGCGCGCATTTTTCGAGTATAAACTTGACACGGATGACACTTTTTGACCGACCCCATACAATCCTTGAAAATCGATGGCCAAAAGTACCCAGCACGCAAGATCTTTTTGGTTGTAGCAAGCCCAGATAAATTACCAACACAAGCTCCACTGTGGCAATCATTCAGCACAGCCCCAGCTTCTTCGAGAGGTAAGCAACGTCTCAGGATTGAATCAACCCCTCGACGGTATAAAGCATCACCAATAATCAAGTAATTCTTAGCCAAGTGACGCAACTTACGACGTTCATCTTTCGAAAAAGTAGAGGGAAACTTCGCAGTCTGAAGATACACAATTATATCTCCATACCAAGGATCCTGTGAAGAGATAAGAAATAAATGTTCATCCAGGAATGATTCATCATAGACAATCTCGTCCCCACAGGGCAACTCGGAGATCAATTCTGCGAAAACCAATGATTTCTTGGACTTGGCAGACATAAACTCAAGATCAAATTCCTGCAAAATCACAATCCATCTATTGTATTTGCCCCCAATCACTCGCCTACTGAGGACAAACTGAAATGTATTGGCTGCTGCCAAAACATAAGTTTTTCGTAGAATAATGTAATGCCGGAGTCATTGCACAGCATGAACAACTGCTAAAGCTAACTTTTCTATCGGAGTGTACCGGAGTTCAGGTCCTACCAAGCCTCGACTAAGATAGTAAATAACATGCTCTACAAGAGCATCATCTTCCTGAACCAGAACCATACCAATAGTAGATTCTGCTGCTGCCAGATACAAAAGGAAATCCCTGCTATAATCAGGTGGACTCAATAAAGGAGTAGAGGTCAATGCTTTTTTCAAAGCATCGAATGAGCGTTGAGCAAAGTCATCCCAAATAAATGGAACTCCCTTCTTCAACAGTCTCATAAATCCCTTGGTAACTTCAGCATAATTTACGATAAATCTCCGAAGAAAATTAGACTTTCCTTGTAGACTTTGAAGTTGACGGATAGAGGACGGGGGAGGCAACCGAAGTATTCCCTCAACCTTGAAGGGATCTATTCTAATCCCTTCTCTAGACACAATGAATCCTAATAACCGACCGGATGTAACCGCGAAAACGCACTTGTTCGAATTCAACCTAATCTTATAGAAACGACATCATTCAAATATTTGACGGAGGTGAGCAGGATGATCCATCCTCTTTCGAGAATGAGCAGCTAAATCATCCAAATACGCCTCGATAATATTTTTTATGTCGTGAAAGGCATATGACATGGCCTGCTGAAACGTAGCCCTAGAATTTTTAAGACCAAAAGGCATCTTCTTGTATGCAAAAGTACCCCAGGGACAAATAAAGGCAGTCTTATGCTGATCTTCAGGATGGATAGTAATCTGATTATATCCGAAAAAATCGTCCATGAAGGAGAAAATCTCATCACCGACACTCGTCAATGATCTGATCGATAAATGGTGTGGGGTAATTATCTTTAGGACATGCTTTATTGAGGTCTCTGAAATAAATGCAAACTCGAATTGTTCCTTGTTTTTTATCTACGGGAACAGGGTTTGAAACCCATTCAGTCAAAGGAACAGGGAAAATGAATCCCGCCTTAAGCAGCTTCTCAACCTCAGCTTTGATAGCTGCTGCCTTCCTAGGATTAACCGGACGAAGTTTTTGCCTCACAGGCTTAGCGTTTTCGTAAGTCTTGATCTCATGCTGGACAATAGATGGATCTATACCAGGCATTTCCTCATAAGACCAAGCAAATACATCCCTATACTCTTTAAAAAGCTCGGTGTAAATCTGAATCTCTTCACGGGAACATTCAGCTACGATGAAGACATTCTCAATAATACTGGGATCCCTGGAAATGTTCACCGGGATAGTAGGAGAAATCACAGCCATGTTCCCTTCAGCATAAACCTGTGTTGGTGCTAAAGGGTTCAGGACTGGGCGAACAGGACCAGGAGACAGAGGACTTGGAAAACTCATTTCAACTTCGCTCAAATCAGGTAAAAAGTAAGACCGATGATGAAAATCATCCCACGGTCTATCTATACCAGTCATAGCTTCCAGGATGGCCTCTTCAGATGGAAGAGTGGTATCAAGGCAATCCTGGGCAGAAGAAGAACTAAGTGCCCAAGCTGGAGCCACATCTCCATCCAACTCTTCCGATGAGAGAGGAGCTGGGATGGATTCTGCAGAGTCTACAATAGAATGATAAGCAATCTCAGCTACAGACATTGGAAATGCCATTCCACCCACTTGACCTTCTGCTAATGTGGCAGTAGGGGAAGGTAAGGTCCAAGGGTCCGAAAAATAATGAGTTCTGAAGGACTCTCTTCGAAGAGGAGCCTTGGAGGATGAAATTGCATTGATATGAACCATAGGAGGAGGAATATCGAAAGTACCCATCAAGGAAGAATACATTCCAACTCCTAAATTCTCAACAGGCGCCTTAGTATTATCCAACTTTGGAACATATGAGTCAGTAGAAGCATTTGGCTCCACAGGAGGATAGTCCAGTTGGTCCACTGTAACAATCCTCCCTTCGTGAGGGAAACAAATAATTCGAAATAATGAGGATGCAATAGCATCCATCTCATAAATCTAGTTTCTCCCCAACAGAAGGTTGTAGTCCAAGCTTGCATCAACTACCTCAACCTCTATATTCACAGTTTTGCCCCCAACACAGATAGGCAAAGCTGGGACAATACCATGCAGTCTGTGAGAATGACCATCAAACGCAGTCAGAAGAGTGGTAGATGGAACAGCTTTGGGAGATCCAATCGTCTTCCAACATGTGAGAGACATCACGCATGTGGAAGCACCCTCATCAAAAACTGTTCGAAAGATATTTCACTTCCGGTACGATGATTTAATATGAAAAGCCATATGATGGGGGAGTCTCTTCTTAAAATTATTCATATCAAATGTAATCAGAAGAGAATTTTTCGGATCAATAGCCCCAATGGCAGTGAGAAAAGCACTGCGCTGAGCCAGACAAGACTGAGCACCTCTAAAGCTGACATAGCACAAGGACTCTGCGCTAGATCTTCCACAATAGAGTAGTTCTGGGCAGCCCTAGTGTTTGGATTAATCATCGAACGCTTAGTGGATGCTTTGAGCATCCGAGGCATAGGCTCAATAGTAGGCCTTGCAATGTGAAGCGGCTCAGTAGCATCAGGAGCATCCTTAGCTTTCGAAGACTCTTCTCCGCCATAATCACGGGATCTCGTAGCGACATCCACGTGAGCACTCATCATGAATATGTTCGATGGAATTTCCCCTTCTTGGGTGCCCTCAGAGGAAGCCCCAGGATTTTCGTTTGCGCCAACAACTAGTTGTTGCCCTTGGAGAAAAGGGTTTGTTAACACAGCCTGGGAACTAGAAGAACCTTGCTGAGCTAACAAGTGCTGCGCATCCTGAATTTTAGGGCAAAGGTGCGTAAGATGGTCTCCAACACACAGCTTGCATGGAAATTTCACTTTCTTTTTATCCTTTGGCCCCTCACCAACATGGTCGTTGGTTTTATTCGCATTACCCTTCCTATTCTTGCCCTTTTTCTTATTATTCCGTCCCTTCTTCTTCCCTTCGGATTGTTGATTTTCTTTGGGATCGGAAGTTTGGACAACATTTATCGACAAAGATTGGGAAGGCGATGACTCAGCAGGCACAACCTGACCAGAAGGAGGAGATTGTAAAGACAACTGCTGCAATTGAGTAAGCAGGCTGGCTGCACCACTATTGATCGATCCAATCAGTCCGTCACCATGAGGACCAGGCTTAGTTTTGGATAAATCTAATTTGGAGCGAGGAGCATTGGGCAAATACTTATGAAGGACCCCAGACTTAGAATATATCAGTTCCAACTGTTGGGCCCTAAAAATGGATTGCTCCTCGGAAAATACCCCGGAGAGGGATACATATTTCGAAATATCTGACTGCAGAGATTTCAGAAACCATTCCAAAAGGAATTCTCCTGGAATATGAGCTTTAATAAGCCTCTTCCTTCTCCTCCATTCCTGAATATGGTCAGAAATGTGGGTTGCGTCGTCTTGTTTAAAATTAGCTAGGAGTTCAGTCCCGGCATCATAACGGACTGGCAACTGGAAATGGTTTAGAAATGTAACAGCCAGTTCTCCAAATGTAGCGAAACTTCCCCCAGTTAGCTCAATATACCATTTGGCAGCGTTTCCAATTAGGGTGCGTTGAAACAATCTCAACCTAATCGAATCATCGATCAGGGAGTTCGAAGAACACCATAAATGGAAGGTGGTGATGTGATCAGCCGGATCCTCGCCATTCTTGCCTTCAAACTTTGGAATGTCTGAAGGAAGTTTGGTCGGGACCGGAGGCCACCCCGGACTATAATGGATCAGATCATTAGTCAATTTCGATAGATCTGGCAAGTTTAACGTTGCCAGAAAAGGTAAACGAGGCGGAGCCTGAGGATTCCATCCTTGATAGGATGAATTCCCAACATTCTGAAAAGAATACCCTGGATTTGATGAGGCACCAGGTTGCCAGAAATAACTCATAGAAAAATGAGAAGAAGCTCCTCCCAACGCAGAGTTACCAAAGCCCAGAGCAGTTCCCCCCGCTGAAGTATGGAATGAAGAGGAAAGCCCCTGATAGGGGTTCCAGGCATTAGAAAGAGGGGAAAAGGTCTGATAAGCACTCAACAAAGGGAAAGAAGCATTCCCTTGGTGACCAGCGTAAAACTTATTCCCTGCCCCCGCTGTAGTGAATACAGGGTTCCAACCTGTAAAAGTAGTCGAATTCTGACCTCCAGACCAAGGGTTGAAACTCTGGGTTTGAGAAGTAAACGGAAAGGACCCTAAAGAAGGATTGGAACTAGGAATGTGCCCATTTACAAAGGGGAACCCCTGAAAATAAGCTGATCCAGTAGCCATGGAAGACATGGGTGTAGATCCAGTTGCAACAGCGGAAAAGGAAAAAGAAGGAATCCCAGAGTGGGCATTCCAAAACTGAAGGGACCAGATTGAGAAGCATGTGCTTGGGTGAAACCAGAGCCAAACACAGCAGCACTAGAAGCAATAGAAGATATAGAAATAGTGCCCCCTCCTTCAACAGAAGAAGGAGTCTAAATGCCTGCAGCACTCACAGCAAAAGCCGCGTTCCCAGTCGTGGCCATCGAAAGGTATGTATAATACGGAGGATCTTCCGGTCTCTCTGACTCAGGTCCGATGTATTCAACAACGAACGGATAATTAGGAGGAAGAGGAGATGGAAGTGACACAGAGGGTTTTGGTACTTCCTCTATTTGAACTTCTTCTTCCTGCGGAACTAAAACTCGCGAGGTGAGCGGAGCGCTCCTCTCGGAACCAACACTAGAATCAGCTACGAAACCTTCAGACCCTTGTGGAGGATCTCTCTCCACTGCGTCAGACGTCACAGGGTGATACTCACCTGCTAAACTACTCCTACGCCTTCTTGAAGAAGGCTCCGAATTCTCGGGAGATAACCCCCGGATTCTCCTCGATCGACGAGGCGCTTGATTAGCCACTTTAAAAAAAATTAATTAGACTCAAAAAATATAAAGTTAGGCAAGCTAGGAGCAAAGAGCACTCACTAAAAATAAATCCCTGAGATACA
Source organism: Pinus albicaulis (assembly GCA_034641835.2). Lineage (NCBI taxonomy): Eukaryota > Viridiplantae > Streptophyta > Pinopsida > Pinales > Pinaceae > Pinus > Pinus albicaulis. Next base: position 1,375,845,566 of record CM076577.1, read on the forward strand.
ATCAAGCAAACAGCCTTCAGGTATTTCCGCTCCGGGTGATTAGGACCGGACACCAAAATACAAGAAAGCGAAATATAGGACCTCCCGAAACTAGTCTGGGATAATTACGGCCCAGGCCTACTAGCCAAGGTAATAGAAACAGTTACGCCGACCTCCTAACGAGAGCCTTTGCTGGCACAAGTACCCAAGCTTCGCAAGGGCACCCCCCAGAAGTACTGCTGAAAGTGATACGACGTCTGCCTCAAGTACCACGGGTATTCCCCCCCGCAGTCACCTATGTGGAACCTAGGAGTGGCAACTATGGGCACCAGTCCGTGTCAGAAGCCAGGCGGAACGGTCTTGAGGTCAGATCCAGCAAATCAGAGAGGGGGTATCTCTCTTCTCAGCCTTCACTTCCCCTCGCGCTTGACTCTTTGAAGGAGAGCTTTCCCGGTCCACCTAACGGAGTTGGATTTCGCTCAATTAATCAACTTCTATTTTTTGTTTGAGCGGCCTTGGAGAGTTAACTCTCCACTCACCTAATCCAAGGCCCTATAACCTAGCTAGTTGGTGTATGACACTTAAAAAACTTGCTAGTTGCTTTTAAATTATATCGATTATTTTAATTGGTCGTTATGTTAAGTCAAAGGGATATGGAAATGAAACTTGTGGTGTTTTGACGCAGAAAAGAAATTAATAAAAACAAAACCACATGAGAATGCAGTTAATGTCTTTCGATGAAAAGCAACTTCTACACAGGTTCTACGAGATTAAAAAATTTTATTTTTCTTTTCAGATAACAAACTTCACACTCACAAAAATTATGAAAATGACTAAATGCTTAATTGCACCTGATGAAAATCACTAAGAGCATGCAAATTCTAAGATGCAAAATCTACTAAAGTAGAGAGAAATTTCCCAAATATCCTTCAGTTTTATCTCTTTTTGGTTGTCCAGAAAGCTAGTTCCCAAAATCAGGAACTCTTAATATAAAGACACCAAAAACGCTTGAAACAAGAGGAAGAAACCAATAACAATTCCTTTCCAAAATCAAGTCAAAAACCAAAAGCAAGAAACCTCAACAAAGCTTCAACAGATATAACAAAAATGAAAATGAAAAACAAAATCAAATGACAAAACAAAATGTTTTTTGAGCTTTTGAGTTTTATAAAAAGGAAAGAGCTCGAAAAGACCAAGAAAAACTATCAAATCCCAAGCCAAACAACTCTGAATTTCCAGCAAAAAATTCAAAAATGCTCGAAACCTTATAGGGCTAGCTAGTAGCAAGATTTATATGAGAAAAAGAAGACAAGAAACTCAAACACTCAGCCTAGAAGAATAGTACAACCTTGCAGCAAACAAAAAATTCAAAGAACCAAGAAAGACTCTTCAAAAATTGCAACAAGACCTAGTCAATTGAACTCAAGAAAACCAAGCAAGAAATGGGCAAAAATCGAAGTTCAAAGCAAGACACAAAGGTAGGAAAGAGTAAATGAGCAAAATCTCTCTATTCTGATGAAGCAGAACAACCAAGAATCCCCAGAAAGAGATCTTGGTACTCGACCTAGAAATGCAAGCACAATAAACAAGATTTGCCAAATAAGCTAGTTTTCAACCAAACAAGAGAGAGAAAAGACCAAAGACCACTTTCTACACAATCCAGAGGATACAAATACACTGTAGGAACAGGCCTCCATAGGCAGACAAGACCAAAAATCCAAGAAACCTAAAATTTCAAAATTGACCCAGATATACGCTACTTGAGAGTTATGAAACAAGCGTGCATACGTGACTGTGTTAAAGGAAACTCGCGTATACGCGACTACCTTTAACCAAAAATGCGTGTATACATGTCTGTGTGCAGACAAACCCGCGTATACAAAGGTAAATAATGAAAATTAAAAAATATCAAGCCTGGATAAGGAACCAGGACTTCAGTCTAACTGAGAAAGAGTTAACTGGACTGGAAATAAAAGTTAAAACTGTTGGAAACCTATCAAACAGCTGAAACCACCCAACAGGGGAATCACAAAAATGTGTTCCCCAGTTGAGTCGCCAGTTCTGTTTCGAGGAAAATCACCGTAGAGGTTTGTTGGGTCGAAACCTCCACAGATCAGGGCATGCTATTCAGAAGGACTCACACACAACCATACTTGAATGCAAAAAACTAGATAACAATGATAGCAGAAATCACCCGTAGTCCTACGTTCGATGTAGACCCCGCGGGGTCCAAACCCCCAGCAACCCTTCTTCCTCCTTCAACCTGGAAAACAAGAAAGAACGTGCACGACAACCTAGTTGTATAGCATATACTTCTTCTAAACGTTAGTGTAATCCATGTGAAACATTATATAAACCATAATAAATTTTTAAATGATAATCTTTTCACATATACAAATAGATATCAACACGTAGGTTCAGGAACAAGATGGTTCTTCATTATTACGAACAACATGTACAGAAGTAAAGAGTGGAGAGATCACCTGAATCCTTCCACGATCTTCGAGCAGACCGTCGTCTGGAGTCGTCCCGCCCTTGCCTCGCTGAGATCCTTTCTAGACTTGTGCACTCGAGATGGCATATAAATGGATGAAAATCTCCAGGAAACAAGGGTTTCCTGTTATAAATCTGGGAAAGTGCAGGATGCACGGGGATTAAAACTTGAACTGGGATTCCAACAGAGTATAATGTCTGTAAAATTTCTCTCTCCCTTAGGCCATGCACATGAGGGGCTTTTATACTCCCTCAAAGTAGTTTCAATCAGTTGGAAATAGTTGGCCACATGCTGGGGTGGTTGAACTACCAGAGTAACCATCAACCCAGCCCGAAAATAGGGATTTTTTATATATTTTTTAATGATTTTAATGGCATACGCGGAAAATTACATATCGACTCGCGTATACACGCGGAAAAGTCTGGGCATAACTGCGTATGGGAATTTTAACACTGTTTTTTAGTGAATTTTGTTCAAGTATGTAGGAATGGGTGCCCAAAGCCATAAAAGCAATCATGAATCATATGAAGGTGAAAAATGATGCTATAACAGAGAGATGTAGTCCTAAACTAGGTCTAGTTAGAGGTCTGAGTAAGCATTGCTAAAGGGACGCCATAATCATCCACCAAGAGTAAGATCATCATGTGAGGGTTGACACGAGTGTCACATACCTTAATGGGTTCAAGATAGGAAGTAGGAATATGGCATATTGTTGGTTCTCTTAGGGAAAATAAAGCTCAAGAGAGGAGACTCATGATAATTTAAGTGATGTTTTAATGTGAAGTCCGCATCAAATTTTGAAATAGTAGAGAGGGTTGAGGCCATACCTTGTGTTAGTTACTATGTTGCGAGGTATATGATAAATACCAACACAAATGGAGGACGGTCTGCACTAGAATTTAGGGCCATAACAGAAGTAGTGAAAGGTGTAATATTGACTGAAGTAACCGTAGTTTGAGGGTCGTTGAGATCTAAAGTTTAGGTCAAGATTCAGTCAAAGAAATGACCAGAATCTATGGATCCATATGAGCTAGGCCGAGTCTCTTATGGAGGAAAGATTTTTATTTTTTTCTATGGGTGGATATGGTTTGTTTAAAATCAATTAGAATATAAGTATAATTCCCTATTTAGGGAGGTTTCCTAGCATTTTCAATCCATAAGGTATGTCATTAATACTCTGACAAATCCGCATATAAGAAGAGGGGTTATGACCCTTAGAGAGAGGTTTATCTCTACAATATATACCACAAATTTGGAAGATGGTTTGTGGAAGTATGTGCAGAGATTGCAAATCCAAAGGAAGGTGGAACCTGAGTAGAAGATGGAGCAAAATAAATGTGCCATATGAGTAATGGATTGACATGAAGAGGAGACTATTTTGTTGGACTATCCATAGAGTTTTGGACAGAGATCTGAAGCGGCCTATAAATAGTTAGTCAATGGACTGTTAATGGATGATTTGTGACCCTAGTTCAGTCATCTATGAATTTTTAGAAGGGTGATAAGATGAGTAGTTCAAATTGGTACACAATAATAGTGATTTTGAGAGGACTCAAATCACTATTAGGTGGCATATTTGAAGAGCCCTAGATGGGGATAGTGTTGTGGGCACTAGATAGGTAAAAAACTTTACTTTGGTTGGGAGAATTGATGGAAATCCAAGTACAATTGGAGGGTTGTTAGGTGAATCTCAAAGAAGAGCTCTAATTCATGTACTTGTGAAGGAAAACAACATTGGTAGAAAGGTAGGTGTATTGGTCCTAAGGACGTGCAGAATTTGAAGGACTAAAGTAGCATTCAAGTGGGCTAACCAACTAGCCCTAGTTCACTGTATTGTAGAGTATTGCGTCATTGAGAAGAAGGGAAACCTCCATATCCCTAGACTTGTCATCTTGGAGCACCAATATGGAAAAAGTGGGCAGACCAAAGATTTGTTCACAACAGAGTTGTGAACAACTAATAGAAAACTTTAAGTGTTGTAGACCTTAAGGGAAAAAATAGGTACTTAGAGGGAAATTTTTTTTGAGCCAAGTTCAGTAACATAAAGGAGTTTATTTCATTGATAGAGGAAGATTGAGGAGTTTCATAATGGGAGGAAAGAGGATCTGCCAGATGTGTTCAATACATGTGGATTGAAAGGGCTATGTGTGTCCACAATAAAAAATTGGGTCAAGTGTTGTCTTGTTCATGGTATCTTGGTTGTCAAAGGACTAACACCAAGCCCTAGGTGTATTCCTTGTATTAGTGTGATTGTAAAGGGCCATCATCCCTAGTACGAGAGCTCTAGCCTATTCTATTACAGTTTGTAATTTAACGAAGAAAGGTTTGAAAAATTCAATAGACAAAGATCTAAAGGAGCCTATAAATAGTTAGTCAATGGACTATTAATGGATGATTTGTGACCCTAGTTCAGTCATCTACAGATTGTTAGAAGGATGATAAGATGAGTAGCTCATATTCTTTCATAGATTAGATAACAAAAAAATGGTACACAAGAATAGTGATTTTGAGAGGACTCAAATCACTATTAGGTGGCATATTTGAAGAGCCCTAGATGAGGGTAGTGTTGTGGGCACTAGATCAGTAAAAAAATTTACCGTGGTTGGGAAAATTGATGGCAATCCAAGTAAAATTGGAGGGTTGTTAGGTGACTGTCAAAGAAAAGCTCTAAGTCATGTACTTGTGAAGGATAAAAACATTGGTAGAAGGGTAGGTGTATTGGGCCTAAGGACGTGCAGAATTTGAAGGACTAAAGTAGCAGTCAAATGGGCTAGCCAACTAGCCCTAGTTCACTGTATTGTAGAGTATTGCATCATTGAGGATAATGGAAACCTCCATATCCCTAGACTTGTCATCTTGGAGTAGCAGTATGGAAAAAGTGGGCAGACTAAAGAGTTGTTTACAATAGAGTAGTGAACAACTAATCGAAAACTTTAAGTGTTGTAGACCTTAAGGGAATAAGAGATACTTAGAGAGAAAAGTTTTTTGAGATGAGTTTAGTAACATAAAGCAGTTTAGTTCATTGATAGAGGCAAATTGAGGAGTTGCATAATGGGAGGAAAGAGGATCTGCCAGAGGTGTTCAAGACATGTGGATTGAAAGGGTAATGTGTGTCCACAATAAAAAAATTGGTCAAGTGTTTTCTTGTTCAAGGTATATTGGTTGTCAAAGGACCAACACCAAGCCCTAGTTGTATTCCTTGTATCAATGTGATTGTAAAGGGCCATCATCCCTGGTACGAGAGCTCTAGTGTATTCTATTATAGTTTGTAATTTAAGGAAGAAAGGTTTGAAAAAGTTAAAAATTTTCATGTGCACTAATTGATTCCCTGATGTGTGTAGATTTCATTGTGAAAATTTGATGTGTTGTGGCACTTGAGTGTGTTTGCATCACATTTTCATTTTCATGTGCACTAATTGATTCCCTGATGTGTTGTGGCACTTGAGTGTGTTTGCATCAAAGCTTTTAAGACCAAACCCAAATTCTCATGTGTCATGGAAATTAAAAATATGCCTTGCTCACCTAAGAACTACATGTAACTCATATTAGACTGCTCATGTCCAATCTCAACTGATCCCACTTAACAAGTTACCAAGACAAAGCTCATCACATACAATTGTGGTCATAAAACCAATAAGAAACATAGTTTACATCTTGACATGCCATAACAATTGACATGTCTTAAATACCTTGGAAATATGTGGCATGTGTTAGCATCCCCTACATTCCCTAGTATGCCTTGTCACTCCCCCCTTGCCACTCCTGACACTCGCTAACACCCCCAACACCCGCTCTTATTCATTCATTTCCATTATTTTTGACTTGACGATTTATGTTTGATGGGGTGCATTTCTAGAAAGAGTTCCTTTAAGAGAATAAAAAAATTATCTCACCATTATTGACATACGTAATTGAGAGATTATACTTGAATGACATTAGGAAAATACACAATAGATTTTAAGAATGACATTTTTATGGTTTTTTGTTATGGTGTGAGAATGGTAAGAATTGAGTGGTCAATAAGGTGCGTGAATTCTTAGAATACCTTCTCACTCCCTCCTTGGCATGAAACTATCACTCATTGCCACTCCCTGAAAAACCCTCATATTCATTCACTTCCATGTATTTTTACCTATTTCTCCCTTGTGCTGTCCTAGTACTCCTTAACACTCCTCCACATGCATTGGCACTCTCTACTTAGCACTTTTCGACATGCCCTACCACTTCATAACATGCATAACACTCCCTAATACACATTGGCACTTGGCACATGTTAGCATTTGGAAAGTCTTAACATGTCTGACATGCATTCATGAGATGAATTGGTGTGATTTGGCATGGTTTAATATTAAAGATATTTGAGATCAATTATTGGAAAGTAGATGAGAAGAAATAGAGGAATATTTGGCACGTAGAATGCACTAACACTTGGCACCTATGCGGACCTAGTGTTGGTGTGCCTAGAACGCCCCCACGAAAAGGTAAATTGATGACTTATTAACAATCTTATGTGTTCATCTCTTCATAGTTCAACTTGTTTCTCTGTTTGTTTCCTTGACTATCCCTGAAATGCATTGTCACACCATTGCACATATTAGCATGCCTTAACACATGGAATCACCATGGTATCGTGCAATGTCGTGCAATTTCGATGAGACTATCCTCTTAGAGGCATTGGTTATGTTGTGGATCATTATATCTGCATATCCTTTTTATTATGTCAAGTTTTGAAGTTTTGGAAAAAGAAAATGTTTTTGAAAAAATATTCATAAGGATCCGAAATATGCTATAGTATAAGGTTTTATACTTTATTATAGAAAAAAGATGAAGAAAGAATACATTGTATTTCCATTTTCATTTCGATTTATGGAGCAGACTGACTTTAGATTGTTATATTTTATTTAATCATAAAGTCCGAGCAACTTCCGGAGCGGAAGTCGCAATCACGCGCAGAAGCTTTTGGATAAGCAACTACGGGGGGTCAACTTGCCCGTCGGTTATCAAAACCCGACCCCCCGCAGTTGACTGGTCAGATCTACGAAAATTATTGATCGACGGCTCTGATTGATTGTGGGGGGTATGGGTTGAAGGTCTCGGCCGTACTCACAGACCCCCCGCATTACGTCATCCGCTGAAGTGTCAAACAGTTGGCAAACAGTTGTCATCCACTATGCGTCTCGTCCCACGTCACCCTTGCATTGATTACGGTCTCCGTTGTTTATAAGTCGGGTTTTCCGTTCCGTCGTGGTTCATTTGTGATTGTTGCCCAGTTTTAAACCCCGTCCCGCCACCTTCGCACCAAACTGTTTTCGAAATTCTTGTCAGCCATGGCCAAACGAGCATCCTTGTCTGGTCTGTCCACTCTGAACCCTCTCCTAGATAGTGAGAAGGACGTCCGTGATACTGCCTCATCTGTAAATCATCCTCTCATGCATTACCAAGTGACCTTGAACACTGACCAGTCACCTGTGTTTTCCGCTATGCAGAGTTCTGGAGTACTGTCCGCCTGTATTCCTAAAACTCATGTCTTTCCTGAATTCATTTCCTGGTTGGTTTCGTCCATGTATCCCGGCAAATGTTATGTCATGAACTCCCAGGGAGAAAGTGTTTTGCAGGTTTCAGCTCAATTAATGCGTCAAGCATTATGCTTCCCGAAGAATGATTCTCCTTTGCAATTCTCAGAAGATTCGCTGGTTCAATACTTCGAGGAGCTCTCAATTGAGGAATTTAACCGCTGCATGTCATTTTTGGTATCGAGTCCGGAGAAGACCCAGTTTGGATCGGGAAAGTTTGGTTTGGATGCATTTAATGTTCAATACAGGTCAATTCTCAGCTGTATTATGGAGATTCTGGGGAGAGAAGATGATTGCGAAGTTGACAAGGCAGCTCTGGGGATGTTCACTCTCATGATGAAACCAGGAGCGGTGTTAGATATTCCATCCTTTTGGCAAGAAGTGGTGAATTCTCAGTTGATTTCTTTCCCACTAACAGGTTATTTCAGATTCCCTTCATTAATAGTTTACTTGTTTTTATACCAGAATGTGGAGGAATTCATGGATGTAGGTTTGAACATAATGGATAGCAACAAAAATAAACAGTCAGTTCTACTTTGGACTGATTTGATCAGAAAAGAAGAGAATGAAGCTGGTTTATTTGAGTTTGTGGAACATTTTATGACCACCGCTTATAAAATTCTCAATGGAACTCGGCCTCCCTGTTTCTTGCCAAAGGCCCAGGAGTTCTTGCAATTAGGACCTAATTGTAGATATGGATACTGCTTTGTTTTTGAGGACTATTCTGAAATAAGGCTATATGGAGTTGGTGTTGAGCCTTATAGGCTTCCAACATTTGTTCCCATGAGACTGTTTGCTCTGGAATTTATAAGGCAAAGTCTCAATGTGGATCAAGTTCATTTTCTTCCAATGAAGAAGGGGTTAATGTACAAGTTGCCCATGAGTGTAGGTCCCTTTGTTGTCAACACAAGACAAGCTTATGAGGAGGTATCAAGGATGTTGGAAGAAACACAGTTATTATTGGGAGAGAAATGGGCCTATGATCCACATGCGATTATTTCACAGAGAAGGGTCGAGAACGGTTATGCTGCTTTTACTCATGTGAGTAAACCGGATTTAGAAAAGTTGGCTAATCCAGGAGGGCCAAGTTCATCACGGATTAGTATTCAAACACCTGTAATATTGGAAAATATGGGCAAGAGAGTGAGAGATGATGTTATTGAGATTGATGAGGAAGAGCCCCGAGAGGAGAAGAGGACTAAATTAGCAGAAGATCACTCCTCCAATTCACCTGGTTTCACTCTCCAGGTCAGTGAAGAACAGGGTGCTTCATCTCCTAGCAGATCAGAACTTCAGTTGGAGAAGGCTCCTTCCATGAAGCAGGTGTTCTCCCGAATTGAAGAAAAGAATCAAAGAATAAAGGCCAATATAGAGACACAAGCAGAACATCATATATCTGCTGACCAAACAAGACTGTTGACTGTAATGGATTTGGAGAAAGACCAGTTCAAAATGGCGCTATCGCATCTGACAGGGATGTCTCTGGGACCCTCAGGCAGTTTTAAGGAGTTGAATATTGTTATGGATGTAAAGAAGATTCCCTTGTGGGACAAGATGAATCTCCACATGCAAACAGGTCAGTTAATTGTTAATGATTTAGGCAAGACTCATGCTACATCAGTCAAGACAGAGAATATGCTTGCTAAGGTTGTCAAACAGTGCAAGATGGAGAAAGCCAATGCCAGAGCATTGACTATTCAAAATGAAGAACTAAAGAAAATCATAATGAAGATTAGCGTTGATCCAAATGATAAGAGCGCAATGCACAAACTAATACAGGGCGCAGAAGCAGAAATATCTTCATTAAGGAAGAAGCTGAAATTGCCAGCTACAGAGCATTCGTTGGCAGCTGAAGTAGCAGAGGTAGAAAAGGAAAAAGAGGAGCTGCGACAACAATTGATAAAGAAGGACGAAGAGCTTGATAAGGTAAAGCAAACAGCTATAACCTTACAAAATCAAATTCAGAACCACACTTGTACTTTTGATTTTTCTGTAGGTGTGACCGATCCACAAGTCCAAGTTGCTCAATTGAATATAGAGCTAAAAATGGCGGAGAGAGATTGCAAACAGGCCCAGTCCGAAAAAGACACAGCTTTGAGATTAATGCAGGGATGGGAAGAAAAGGCAAGTGAAAATGAGCAGAAGCTACATAAAGCTGAAGAAGAAATTAAGGAACTCAAGGAGAAATTGAAGGGAAATATTTCCCTTATTAAAGCTAAGGATCTCATCTGGAATGAGATCATTTATGAAATACAAGCAAAGTGGGATTCCATAAAAGTAATTGCCAGAGAGAAAGGCATTGTTGCTGATCACGAAAAGGAACTGTCATCGGACAAGCCAGCTGCAATCAAAAGATCAAATTGGGCCAAAAGATTCATGAATTTTATTAATTCCAAAACAGATGAAGAGTTGCAAGAGATGGGGATACAAGACAGGTATTTTTATGCTGAAGAAATAAACAAAATGATCATTAAAAACGACCTTCTGAAAGCATCAGAGAAGCGGCTACAGATAATTAAAGAGGTGGTTAAGAAATTTGACATTTCGTTTGATAAATTGATAAGAACGGGTTTGCCCTCATGCTGGAAGGAGGGAGGTGAATTTATGTCCTGGAAGTTGTATGAAGATCAACTGGTATTTGCAAAAAGCAGAGCAGATGGCCGACATGAGAAGACGTAGATACTAAAGGGAGAAACAGTGTTCAATTTCTTACAGAGACATTTCCTTCTGTTGTGGATGGTGAAAACGTTGTTCACAAGTAACCTCACTCACGGTCATATTGTCGCCTTCACAGTAGAATATCATCGTTATAAGGATGCTCCAATAACTCAAGACAAGCTCTGGAAGGAATGTAAGAAATTCACTATTGACACAGAAAAGGGATTTCCCGCCAAGCAGCCACCAGTAACCAAGCAGCCACCAGTAACCATGCAGCCGCAAGAAATCATTGAGTCAGCTGCTGTTCCAGGAACATCAGTTCCTTTAGATTAGGAGTTGTCATCTTTTATTTTGTTTCAAGTCAAGTGATGCAATGTAATGAAATGTTTCCGAGGCATGTGCCTCCGTTACAGAAAGTAGTTAAGTAGTTACAGTTAGTTAAAATCAGTTTTATAACTGAAACCATTTTGGTTCAGATTGTATTTAAAGACATCTTAAGGAAGGAAGAAGGTTCCGAGTTTTGAACCTTTGAAGGCTAATTTTGTACTGAGCAATATCGAATGAATAAAGAAGTTTTGCAAGTTTCCAATATTCCATCTATGTTGAAGAGTTTTCTTGGTTTCCATTTCATTTACATTTCTGTGAATAAAGTAGAGTGATTAGAGCTGCAGGTCTCTTGATATTTATATGTCTAAGAGTTAAATATCCTTAATGGGCGCTCCTCTTCTTTAACTTATCTGTTTTTCACTTCCTCTGGATTTTATAATGACAGTTTCTGTGTAACGCGGCATGACAAGTTAAAATCCTTTTCTTTCTCTGTCTTTCATCTGTTCACTTCAGTATAAAGGGAATATGGCATTGCATGGCTACTAAAGATTTGATATTTGGGAAATATATTACTAACATTTAAAGGGTTAAGAAACAGAGACACATATATACATTTTTGTGACATAATCTATAATGTCTTGAGCATGGATTCTTGTACACAGCCAAGAATTGTTTCTCAAGGAACAACATTAATTGGCGCCGTTGCCGGGGAACGAAGAGTCGAAGTTCTTCCCTGGGTTTTGATCTACATTTCCTCTGGTTGTTCAGAGAGGAGGAAATAGCACGCTGTGATTTTTGAAAATAGCTCTGGCTCCCAAGAGGCCTCACACGAGGTCAGACACCTCTCAGAAAAAAGCTCCCGTTTTGTCAAATCCTGAGAAACTTGTTTCCAAGAAGGGCCAGAAACCAAAAATAGTTGTTACACCTGAACCCACACTGCTCACACCTGGCAGCAGTTCACATGTTTTTTCATCCAAGAAAGCTTCCAAGAAACTCATTTTCTCGGAAGAAGAATCATCACCGTCACCCATTCAAGAACCCACATTAGAAGAGCAATCTTTGGAGTTTGTGTCTTTCCTCTTTACAGAAACTCAGTCACATACAGTTGCTAGCTCTTCTGCTATTGTTCAAAGTCCCATTCCCATATCAGTTGTTTCACCTCATTCATCTTTTCCCACAACTGGTATTCATTTTACCCCCGCTCAAGGAGCAGTTAACCCGGGCACAAACATGGCAGTTCCTGCAGCCCCTGCTTTCTTGATGAACAGATATGCACCTTTAAATCTACCACAACCATTACATGATTTGCCGCAGGAGTACCTCAAGTTACTCCCAAGATTTATTGGTGAAGATGAAATAACCACAGAACAGCACCTGCCCCTGTTTTGCACTTTTGCAGAGAATTTAAACGTTGAACATTTGGATGTTGTCATGAGACTTTTCGTTCAGTCTCTGAGTGGAGAAGCAAGGAAGTGGTTCAAAGGATTACAGAATGGTTCCATTAATGATTGGGAGGCTCTGGAAAGACGTTTCATTGAGAAATGGGGCGAAAAAAGGGACCATGGTTATTCTTTGACAGAATTTAATGCAATTAAGAAAAAGTTCGATGAAAATATGAACGATTTTGTAAAAAGATTTAACAAATTGTATAATAGTTTGCCTGGTGAAATGAAACCCCCTCCGATTGGAGCAAGGGTTGTTTTTGCTGGTGCTTTTGAACCAGATTTCAGTTTCACGCTAAGGGAAAGAAGGTCTCCTACACTGGAACAGATTCAAACTGATGCTTTGGAGATTGAAGCAAATATGTCTGCTGCTGGTAAAGTTTCAGATAAAGGAAAAGCTAAGGAGGAAGCCTCAGTTCAGGATCAGAGAATTGAAGACATGACTAAGGTTATTAAAAATCTTTCAAATAAGTTGGTAAAGTTAGAAATAGATAGCAAGCCTGCCAGACAGAATAGAGGGGTTTTTAATCCCCAATTCAAAAAACAACCTTTGCAAATCCTACAAAGAGAAAGGAAGGATCAAGATCAGGTGCAAGCACCTTTGTACATAGAAGCAGCCCCGTCGTGCTCAGCAGACGAAGATGACGACAGAGAAGATGATGCTCGAATTTCTGCCGTATATATGGAAGATGATGAAACAGAAGAAGAGATTGATGAAGAAGAGGAGAAGGAAGAGGAAGAAGCTGAACCCTCATTTGATCAAGAAGAAATGGATGATTATTGTAAACAATTCACAGATTTTATGCAATCCGAGTTGCATAAAAAATATGACTTGAGGTCAAAAAAGAGGTTGAGGACGCAAGAAAATGAAGAAAAGGAACCAGAAACAGCACCTGCTCCAAAGGCGACTCCACTGCAGAAAGTTAAGCAGCAAGCTGAAACATCCCAGATAAAAGAGAAGGATTCTAACATTCTGGAGAAGGTGGTCACAGTTTCTAATCAGAATTTAAATTCCAAAAAAGATCAAGAAGACCCTGAAAAGTTGACAAGATCAAATCAAACTTTCAGTCTGTCGAAAGAGTTAGAAAAAGTGAAGATACAAGTACCTCTTCTTGAACTCATGAAAACCCCGAGTTACAAGAAAGAAATTGATGAATTTATCAATCTGTCCCATCCCGACGAAGTGAGTGATACAGTGAATCTGCAAGAAGAAAAGCCAGTGGTGACATTTGGACCTCATGTGGAAGAGGTAGATTCGTCTGTTCCTCCTTTTTATATATCTCTTCTCTTGCATGATTTCGTTTTGCACAATTGTATGTTGGATTCTGGTGCATCACACAATCTGATGCCACTAAGTGTGATGAAGGAGTTAAATTTACAAATTACCAAGCCATACAGAGATCTTTATTCTTTTGACTCGAAAAGAGTTAAGTGTGTAGGTCTCATTAAAGATATGGTTGTCTCATTGGCCCAAATCCCAGCCAAAAGCATTATGATGGACGTTGTAGTGGCAGATATTCCAGCCAGGTTTGGAATGTTATTTTCTAGGTCATGGGGAGCAAAGCTGGGAGGAGTTTTGAAACTGGACTTTACGTATGCTATTATTCCCGTTTTCAATGGTGAAGAAAGAAGATTGTATAGAGAGACCAGATTCCAAAAGACTGCCACCAAGAAAGATGCCAGTAATTCACCAATTTATGGTCAAGAAAAGGACGATCTGTCATGTTTCATGTTGCAGAAGGTCGCAGAATTTGCTGAGGAATCTCAGGGGAAGCTTGATTCAGAAATTGTACATAAGGAATTACAGTCAGAAAAGCCGTGGAAGTGTTATTTTGATGGAGCGTTTTCCAAAGAAGGTACTGGAGCAGGTTTCATCTTTGTTTCTCCGGAAGGTAACTTGGTGCCTTTTTCTTTCAAATTGGAGTTCGAGTCTACTAATAATGTTGCAGAATATGAGGCATTAATTATTAGTTTGCAGACAGCTAAGAAGATGGGGATTAAAGCTATGACTGTGTTTGGAGATTCAGAGTTAATTATAAGGCAGATCAAGAATTCCTGCCAAACCAAGCATCCCAGATTACGAGCATACCGGAATGAAGTATGGGATCTGATTGAAAACTATTTTGAAGCATTCAATTTGCAGTTTGTGCCGAGAGAAGAAAACAGGTTAGCAGATTCACTGGCGGTTGCAGCAAGTACATTCAAGCCTCCTATCAGCGTGAAACTAAGGTATGAGATAGAAATGAGACATAGGCCGTCGATTTCTGATAATATTAAACATTGGCAGGTTTTCGAAGATGATGAGCAGATTAAGCAGTTTTTGTTGATGACTGAGGATTTTGAAGATCATCAAATTGATCTGGAAAGTGATGAAGACGAGTTGGCTGGTAAGACTTTTAAAAAGGAAATCGGTGGTCAGGAAATTATTCAGTTAAAAGATAACGTCTTACCCAGAGGCTTAGTACCGCTTGAAAGATTGTTTGGGGCTAATGATGTTGCTGTGGATCAAAAACAGAGGAACCAAGACGAGCCAGTGGAGGATTGCAATTTGGGTACTCCACAAGAGCCTAAGATGGTCAAAATGTTCAAGGGGCTTCCGAAGGAATATAAGGAAAGGTATGTAGAGTTGTTTAAACAGTTTAAAGATGTTTTTGCTTGCTCGTATGATGATTTGAAAACATATGATAAAGACATTATACAGCACAAGATTCCACTCAAGGAGGGAGTTAAGTCACATAAACAGAAGCTTAGGCAGATTAATCCATTGCTGTTGGCTCCAATCGAGAAGGAAATTAAGAAATTGTTGCAAGCTAAGATAATTTTCCCACTCAGGTATTCAGATTGGGTTTCTAACCTTGTACCTGTTCGAAAGAAAAATGGAGAGATAAGGTTATGCGTGGATTTCAGAAATTTAAACAGGGCTTCATTAAAGGACAATTATCCTCTGCCAAAAATGGACTTTGTCTTACAGAAAGTGACTGGTGCTTATAGACTGTCTATGGTGGACGGGTTCTCAGGTTATAATCAGGTAGCAGTGGAGAAGGAGGATCAGAAGAAAACCGCTTTCACTACGCCTTGGGGAACGTTCATGTACGCCAGGATGCCTTTTGTCCTGATGAACGCAGGGGCTACATTTCAAAGGGCAATGGATATCGCATTTGTGGGAGACACGTTTGTAGTGGTTTACTTGGATGACGTCACAATTTTTTCGAAGTCGGATGAGGAGCATTTACAACATTTACAGAAGGCCTTCATGAAGTGCAGAAAGTTTGGTTTATCACTGAATCCGAAGAAGTCTTTATTTGCCCTGGAGGAGGGTAAATTATTAGGCCACATTGTTTCGAAAGAAGGAGTGAAGATTGATCCTGCCAGAGTTGAAGCCATTCAGACGATTCCTCTGCCACGAAGTAAAAAGGATATCCAGCGTTTCCTCGGAAAGATTAATTTCCTAAGGCAGTTCGTCCCAAATTATGCTGAAATCGTTAAAAAGATTACTGACATGTTAAAAAAGAATGCTGAGGTAAGGTGGGACAAGGAGGCGAGGGAATCATTCCAGAGAATCAAGGAGGCTTTAAAAGAAGCCCCTGTTTTGGTAAGTCCAGCCTATTTGAAGCCGTTTCAAATTTTTTCATTTGCTTCCCCTTCAACTATTGCAGCCGTTTTATTACAAAGAAATGAAGAGAAGCAGGAGCAGCCAGTTGCATATTTCAGCAAAGTTCTTCGTGATGCAGAATTGAATTATAACATATTAGAGAAACAGGTGTACGCTCTGGTAAAGGCATTGAAATCTTTCAGAACTTATGTTCTTCACTCTCAGATTTTGGCGTATGTCCCCAATTCGGCCGTGAAAGATGTGCTCGTACAAAGTGATGTGGAAGGTAAAAGAGGAAAATGGATCGCAAAGATACAGGAGTATGATTTAGATATAAAGCCAACCAAGCTGGTTAAAGGAATGGGATTGGCCAAATTACTGACAGAATCCAATTTCCAAGCGCTGGGAATCAATTTGCTGGCCCCCGTAGAAGAAGCAAATGAAGAAACGCGTGACAGTCAATCAAAAACAGCAGTTAAGTATAAATTTCTTTGTTCAGAGTGGTATAAGGATATTGTACATTATCTGTGCTTTCTGTCATGTCCACCTTCTATTAATAGAGCAAAATACAGAGCCCTGAAACTTAAGGCTCAGCCTTATGTTATAATCGAAGCAAAATTATATTGGAAGGATCCAGCTGGTATGTTGTTGTTGTGTCTTACAGAGGAAGAAATTCTAGAAGTAATAAGAGAGTATCATGAATGCCTGTGTGGAGGGCATTACAGCTGGAAGGTAACGGCTCACAAAATATTCAAATCAGGTTTTTATTGGCCGACTTTGTTTTCAGATGTTTACAAGACAGTCAGAAGCTGTCAAAAATGCCAATTATTTGCAGAGAAGAAAAAGCTGGCTCCTCTACCTCTTCTTCCTGTCTTTGTTGAAGAACCCTTTAGACAATGGGGATTGGACTTCATTGGAGAGATTAATCCACCATCCAGCGGGCAGTTTAGATGGATTCTTACTGCTACGAATTATTTTACAAAGTGGGTGGAGGCAATTCCCACCAGGAAAGCTAATGATTTGATAGTGATGAAGTTTTTGGAGGAGAACATTTTTAGCAGGTTTGGATGCCCCGTGAAGATTGTGACAGATAATGCTCAGGTTTTCAGTTCACTCAGGTTTATTAATTTTTGCCAAACTTATAATGTGACATTGTCTCACTCCACAGCTTACCATCCGCAGGGCAATGGATTAGCAGAATCATCTAACAAAACATTGGTTAGAATCTTGAAGAAAACAATCAGTGAAAATCAGAAGAATTGGGACACAAAGTTAGTCTTTGCTTTGTGGGCAACAAGGATGACCACAAGAAGGTCCACTGGCAAGTCACCTTATGAGCTCGTGTACGGCACTCAAGCTTTATTTCCCACACAATTGGTAAAACCTGTGATTTCTTTTCTCCAAGATGCCCAAGCAGAACCAAACCCCATGATACGAAGAATGAACAATGTGATGGAATTAAGTGAAAGCAGGAATCAGGTTCAGGACCGCTTGCTCACTTATCAGCAAAAGATGAAGGCAGTATTTGATAGAAAGGCAAAGGAAGTTTTGTTTCAGGAAGGAGATTTAGTTTTGAGATGGGATACATGAAGGGAAGATAAAGGCAAACACGGGAAATTTGATCCCTTGTGGTATGGCCCATTCAAAATTAATGAAGTCAGAGGAAATAACACCTTCGTGTTGGAAAATCTGGAAGGAGAAATGCTGGATATGCCTGTCAATGGGCAATATCTCAAGCATTATTTCCGACACTAAGCAGTTACTGATCCATCATTGTATATATCCGGAGTGTTCACTGTACATTTTCCATCAAGCAATTTTTGACTCCATGCCCGAGGTGAAGGCACTAATCTGCAGGTTCTTAGTGTTTCGTGGTAAAAACACTATCCCCAGGTGGAGCCAGATGTTGTGGATCATTATATCTGCATATCCTTTTTATTATGTCAAGTTTTGAAATTTTGGAAAAAGAAAATGTTTTTTGAAAAAATATTCATAAGGATCCGAAATATGCTATAGTATAAGGTTTTATAATTTAGTATAGGAAAAAGATGAAGAAATAATACATTGTATTTTCATTTTCGTTTCGATTTATGGAGCGGACTGACTTTAGATTGTTATATTTTTTATTAATCATAAAGTCCGAGCAACTTCCGGAGCGGAAGTCGCGATCACGCGCAGAAGCTGTTGGATAAGCAACTGCGGGGGGTCAACTTGCCCGTTGGTTATCAAAATCCGACCCCCCGCAGTTGACTGGTCAGATCTACGAAAATTGTTGATCAACGGTTCTGATGGATTGCGGGGGGTATGGGTTGGAGATCTCCGCCGTATTCACAGACCCCCCGCATTACGTCATCCGCTGAAGTGTCAAACAGTTGGCACACAGTTGTCATCCGCTATGCATGTCGTCCCACGTCACCCTTGCATTAATTACGCTCTCCGTTGTTTATAAGTGGGGTTTTCCGTTCCGTCGTGGTTCATTTGCGTCTGTTGCCCTGTTTTAAACCCCGTCCCGCCACCTTCGCACCGAATTGTTTTCAAAATTCTCGTCAGCCATGGCCAAACGAGCGTCCGTGTCTGGTCTGTCCACTCTGAACCCTCTCCTAGATAGTGAGAAAGATGTCCGTGATACTGCCTCATCTGTAAATCATCCTCTTTTGCATTATCAAGTGACCTTGAACACCGACCAATCACCTGTGTTTTCCGCTATGCAGAGTTCTGGAGTGCTGTCCGCCTGTATTCCTAAAACTCATGTCTTTCCTGAATTCATTTCCTGGTTGGTTTCGTCCATGTATCCCGGCAAATGTTACGTCATGAACTTCCAGGGAGAAAGTGTTTTTCAGGTTTCAGCTCAATTAATGCGTCAGGCATTATGCTTCCCGGAGAATGATTCTCCTTTGCAATTCTCAGAAGATTCGCTGGTTCAATACTTCGAGGAGCTCTCAATTGAGGAATTTAACCGCTGCATGTCATTTTTGGTATCGAGTCCGGAGAAGACCCAGTTTGGTTCGGGAAAATTTGGTTTGGATGCATTTAATGTTCAATACAGGTCAATTCTCAGCTGTATTATGGAGATTCTGGGGAGAGAAGATGATTGCGAAGTTGACAAAGTAGCTCTGGGGATGTTTACTCTCATGATGAAACCAGGAGTGGTGTTAGATATTCCATCCTTTTGGCAAGAAGTGGTGAATTCTCAGTTGCTTTCTTTCCCACTAACAGGTTATTTCAGATTTCCCTCATTAATAGTTTATTTGTTTTTATACTAGAATGTGGAAGAATTCATGGGTATTGGTTTGAACATAATGGATAGCAACAAAAATAAACAGTCAGTTCTACTTTGGACTGATTTGATCAGAAGAGAAGAGAATGAAGCTGGTTTATTTGAATTTGTGGAACATTTTATGACCACTGCTTATAAAATTCTCAATGGAACTCGGCCTCCCTGTTTCTTGCCAAAGGCCCAGGAGTTCTTGCAATTAGGACCTAATTGTAGATATGGAGACTGGTTTGTTTTTTAGGACTATTCTGAAATAAGGCTATATGGAGTTGGTGTTGAGCCTTATAGGCTTCCAACATTTGTTCCCATGAGACTGTTTTCTCTGGAATTTATAAGGCAAAGTCTCAATGTGGATCAAGTTCATTTTCTTCCAATGAAGAAGGGGTTAATGTACAAGTTGCCCATGAGTGTAGGTCCCTTTGTTGTCAACACAAGGCAAGCTTATGAGGAGGTATCAAGGATGTTGGAAGAAACACAGTTATTATTGGGAGAGAAATGGGCCTATGATCCACATGCGATTATTTCACAGAGAAGGGTCGAGAACGGTTATGCTGCTTTTACTCATGTGAGTAAACCGGATTTAGAAAAGTTGGCTAATCCAGGAGGGCCAAGTTCATCACGGATTAGTATTCAAACTCCTGTAATATTGGAAAAGATGGGCAAGAGAGTGAGAGATGATGTTATTGAGATTGATGAGGAAGAGCCCTGAGAGGAGAAAAGGACTAAATTAGCAGAAGATCACTCCTCCAATTCACCTGGTTTTACTCTCCAGGTCAGTGAAGAACAGGGTGTTTCATCTCCTAGCAGATCAGAACTCCAGTTAGAGAAGGCTCCTTCCATGAAGCAGGTGTTCTCCCTAATTGAAGAAAAGAATCAAAGAATAAAGGCCAATATAGAGACACACGCAGAACATCATGTATCTGCTGATCAAACAAGACTTTTGACTGTAATGGATTTGGAGAAAGACCAGTTCAAAATGGCGCTATCGCATCCGACAGGGATGTCTCTGGGACCCTCAGGCAGTTTTAAGGAGTTAAATATTGTTATGGATGTAAATAAGATCCCCTTGTGGGACAAGATGAATCTCCATATGCAAACAGGTCAGTTAATTGTTAATGATTTAGGTAAGACTCATGCTACATCAGTCAAGACAGAGAATATGCTTGCTAAGGTTGTCAAACAGTGCAAGATGGAGAAAGCCAATGCCAGAGCATTGACTATTCAAAATGAAGAACTGAAGAAGATCATAATGAAGATTGGCGTTGATCCAAATGATAAGAGCGCAATGCAAAAACTGATAAAGGGCGCAGAAGCAGAAATATCTTCATTAAGGAAGAAGCTGAAATTGCCAGTTGCAGAGCATTCGTTGGCAGCTGAAGTAGCAGAGGTAGAAAAGGAGAAAGAGGAGCTGCGACAACAATTGATAAAGAAGGACGAAGAGATTGATAAGGTAAAGCAAACAGCTATAACCTTACAAAATCAAATTCAAAACCACACTTGTACTTTTGATTTTTCTGCAGGTGCGGCCGATCCACAAGTCCAAGTTGCTCAATTGAATACAGAGCTAAAAATGGCGGAGAGAGATTGCAAACAGGCCCAGTCTGAAAAGGATGCAGCTCTGAGATTAATGCAAGGATGGGAAGAAAAGGCAGGCGAAAATGAGCAGAAGCTACATAAAGCTGAAGAAGAAATTAAGGAACTCAAGGAGAAGTTGAAGGGAAATATTTCCCTTATTAAAGCTAAGGATCTCATCTGGAATGAGATCATTTCTGAGATACAAGCAAAATGGAATTCCATACAAGTAATTGCCAGAGAGAAAGGCATTGTTGCCGATCACGAAAAGGAATTGTCATCAGACAAGCCAGCTGCAATCAAAAGATCAAATTGGGCCAAAAGATTCATGAATTTTATTAATTCCAAAACAGATGAGGAGTTGCAAGACATGGGGATACAAGACAGGTATTTTTATGCTGAGGAAATAAGAAAGATGATCATTAAAAATGATCTTCTGAAAGCATCAGAGAAGCGGCTACAGGTAATCAAAGAGGTGATTAAGAAATTTGACATTTCATTTGATAAATTGATAAGAACTGGCTTGCCATCATGCTGGAGGGAAGGAGGTGAATTTATGTCCTGGAAGTTTTATGAAGATCTGTTGGTGTTTGCAAAAAGCAGAGCAGATGGTCGACATGAGAAGACGCAGATACTAAAGGGAGAAACAATCTTCAATTTCTTACAAAGACATTTCCTTCTGCTGTGGATGGTGAAAACATTGTTTACAAGCAATCTCACTCATAGTCATATTGTTGCCTTCACAGTAGAATATCATCGTTATAAGAATGCTCCAATAACTCAAGACAAGCTCTGGAAGGAATGTAAGAAATTTACTATTGATACAGAAAAAGGATTTCCCGCCAAGCAGCCACAAGTGACCGTACAGCCGCAAGAAATCATTGAATCAGTTGTTGTTCCAGGAACATCAGTTCCTTTAGATTAGGATTTGTCATCTTTTATTTTATTTTTAAGTCAAATGATGCAATGTAATGAAATGTTACTGAGGCATATACCTCCGTGACATAAAGTAGTTAAGTAGTTACAGTCAGTTAGAATCAGTTTTATAACTGAAACCAGTTTGGTTCAACTTGTATTTAAAGACATTTGAAAGAAGGAAGAAGGTTCCGAGTTTTGAACCTTTGAAGGCTAAATTTTGTACTGAGCAGTATCGAATGAATAAAGAAGTTTTGCAAGTTTCCAATATTCCATCTATGTTGAAGCGTTTTCCTGGTTTCCATTTCATTTGCTTTTCTGTGAATAAAGTAGAGTGATTAGAGCTGCAGGTCTCTTGATATTTATATGTCTAAGAGTTAAATATCCTTAATGGGCACTCCTCTTCTTTAACTTACCTGTTTTTCACTTCCTCTGGATTTTATAATGACAGTTTCTGTGTAAAGCAGCATGACAAGTTAAAATCCTTTTCTTTCTCTGTCTTCCATCTGTTCACTTCAGTATAAAGGGAATATGGCATTGCATGGCTACTAAAGATTTGATATTTGGGAAATATATTACTAACATTTAAAGGGTTAAGAAACAGAGACACATATATACATTTTTGTGACATAATCTATAATGTCTTGAGCACGGATTCTTGTACACAGCCAAGAATTGTTTCTCAAGGAACAACAGGTTAAAAACAAAAAGGG
The DNA here is from genome assembly GCA_034641835.2 of Pinus albicaulis. Lineage (NCBI taxonomy): Eukaryota > Viridiplantae > Streptophyta > Pinopsida > Pinales > Pinaceae > Pinus > Pinus albicaulis. The sequence continues at coordinate 1,375,868,105 of CM076577.1, forward strand.
GGTCACTTTCTTGCCAAATTAGGGTTTCTCCCAAACCCTAGTATAGTAAAGATAAGGGGATCCAATAATGAAATCTTGCTTGTCCACATGTAGTGCTTCTATTGGTTGCGATACATACTTGGGAAAGATAAGTTTTGAAGTCATGGGAGTCTCTTGGCACATCACCAAAGCAACACCTTCAAAACCCTAATGTAGTCTTAAGGTCAACATCTGAGGCAACACATGATGTGTGGGGGAAACATGTAAAGTGCAAATTGGGACAACATCAAAGTTCGACAAAAAGGGGGAAACAGGAGTAATCAGTTAAGAGTCTCATCAAAATCCTAATGGGTTAAGCGAGAAAAATACCATAATGCTAAATCTAGGCAATTAGCCTCATTATGGTAGGTTGAAGCTTAGACCAAAAAAAATAATAACTATCAAACCTTAAGAGAGGGAATTTTATCATACCCTTTTATGTCTATATTAAAACAAGAAAAAACCACATAAATTTATTTTTGAGTCTTTTAATTTAAGTATTAGGGGTTTCCACAGTGCATTATATTAGAAATTATTTTTGGGATTCCACTGCGTTAAGTAGCATCATCTGATGCAATGAGTGCTAAGTGGACTATTCAAAAATAATGAGAAATTAGTCAGTTAAGACTACCTATAATGGAAATGGTCATAAATAAATGACTTACTTAACCCACTTTAATTCCAACAATGATTTCTAATACTATTTAATTATCTTTTTAAATTTTACTTATTAAATAATTTATATGCATCTTACTATCTTATTTATTTATATTGAATTTTTAATTTAATACTATATATAATTTAAAATATATATATATTATTATTGACATTCAATTTTTATTTTTATTTTTAATTTTTAATTAATTTGGATTCCCACCTCCAAAAAATTGCTCCCTTCACCCTCGCTCTAGCATTTGTTGAAGATTCAATTTGAATACTTCGAAGGTAGTCTACAAATATTTGTTACAAGAGTCGAAAATTTTCTTTTTTGTTACATTTTGATGGCTCTTGTGCATGTATGGCATGCCGAAAGTTTAAAGAAAACAAAAATTGCATGACTAGACAAAAATAGCCAACAGGGAAGGTTAAACTACAGTTGAAGCATACGATTCTATCTTTAATTTTTTTATAATGTTTTATTTCTTCCTACAAAAAAATTCACTCTTCAGGAGCACGAGCAAGGGGAACCTTGTGGTAATCATTCTGCCAAATTTTGAAGAGGGATGCTCTACTCCTTTGCATCGTTTGAGGTAGCTTGTTGATGCCATAGTTGTGGAGATGCACACCGAATTGGCCTCTAAGGGGAAGTAATCTCAAGATGTTGCTCACCTTCATTGATAACCTTCTCACAAGGTATTTATAAAATGAACCTCCGGAAATTACCAAGTTGAATCTTTTTGTTTTTCTATTTTCTGATTGGATTCAAGTCGTCAAAACCCCATATTTTAATGTTGTGGAAGAAAATTTATTGAGTTTGTTTGATTTCAATTTCTTGAATTGCATGTTGTGTTTGCAGTAGTCTCTGACATATTTTAGATTTTTTTTGGTCTAGACCCCATATTTGATGTGTCTTTGTGTTGTCAACGAATTTATGGAGATATTTAAAATCTTGAGGCCTTTTATAAATCTAAGAGTTTCATCTGAGCCTGCCTCTTATGGATCCGGTGTAGTCCAAAGAGCTTGCAATTCTAGATCAATTTTGGAAGAAACCCTGACAACTAGTTATGTTTCAATGATAACAAGTGCAAACTATGTATGCCCTTCCAACTTGAAGGAATTTTACCAATCAAACAATTGTGGCCCAAGTTAAGATACAAAAGCTACTCAGATTTCAACATGAAGATGGAACAGATCGTGTGAGGTAGTTAGCTAAGAGAGAAAATACTGAAAGGTTTTCCATTAACCCAATCTCAGGAGGGATTTTTCCTTCCAATAAATTCTCTAGTAAATATACTATCAGGTTCCATGTAACCTATGGAGCCTCTCAACGTGTTTGAAAGCGTGCTACCATGAAGATGTGGATAAATTAACCATGAAATTCCAAAATCATTGATGTGCGCCTCAAACTGTACATCAAGAAGAGTTCCCATGTAAAGGCATGTCTAAACTACCATTGGAACTGAATTGGATTATAAGGATTTTGACATCCCAATTGGAAATTACATCCATAATTTTCACAAGGTTCCGATACTTGATTTTACCCAGTGTCTTTCAATTTGCCATAAAATAGCTTTGGGCATCTGCTTCTAATTCAACTTTGAGCTTCTTGATTGCCACTATCATCCCATTAAAAATATTCCCTTTGTACAAGGTGTTACATGTGTTCTTCCAAGTTTTTGTAATCTAGTAGTGAAAGAGCATGTGGAGACAACCTCCAAATTTTAGAGAGATTAAATGATATGTAATATATATATATATATATATATATATATATATATATATATATATATATATATATATAATTGTTTCTAAAACCTTGGAGAGCATTTGGTTTCTACTCAACATTGGATTAATGTTATGAGTGTTGATAATGCCTTGTAAGGCTTTACTGTAAGATAATTCAACAACGGGCCCTCAAAAAAGCTATGCAAGAAATTATTACTAAGAGATCTGACTTTAACAAGGAGTTTTAACAATTCTCAACAAGCTTGCACAAGATCCAAGAATGCTCGAAATCTTTAATTCTGCTCAAGGTATTATTTGCTACAACATTATAGCCTCAAAAATAGGCCTGCAAACTATCCAGAAGTTTGTTACCACAGATCTGAACTCTTTTTCAAATGTAGGCCTGAATTTCGTTGAAAAAATAGGTCCAAGACTTCTTTATCAATGATTATGAGGAAATATATAGATCTGAGAGTTGAAGTGCTACTATTGGAGATGTGGTGAAGCTACATGTCCAAGCTTCTATTATACATGTCTGTTCCTAAGGTATAGTTCTCCAAATATTTGAGCCTTCCACACAAAACGAGGATTTATGCCTGCTAGACAAGTCCGAACTGCTGTAGCTTGAGACTTCAAACATAAATTTTGTCATTTAAAAATTTACCTCTACAATCTGAGTTCTCAAGATGACACCACGTGTCTGTAATATAGGTCCTGAAAATTTGCTACACGATTTTACAAATGAAGGCCCTAGCCTCCAAAGAACTGATCTATGTTGTAATCAAAATTTAATGTATCAAATGCAATTTATTTCTCCCAAATATATCCTTCTCGGCCTCCTTTATCATGTTACTGTATTAGCTCTGAAATTCTTGACTGAAATAAGTGAATAAAGTGATAGTCAACTCTTCTATTTATATGAATTCGAATTGAAATGAAGGGACACGTCCTTTTTGAGTGAGGTCGACATGTATATCAGAGTGTAGCCTGTAGGTCAGATAGCAATTAAATATATATTTTTCAACTTAAAAATTTAATTTCTCATCAAGCACCGGAAGTTTGGGAGCACGTAAGGGCTCATTAGAAAGAGGAAAAATCTCTCTTCAAGATGGTCTAGGACTCATTATGATAGCATCCAAGGTGCCAAATTTTTTTTTTCTTCGTGACTATTCTAGGAATTTGGTACAACGAGAGGTCATAGTGTCATTATGTGAGTCATCAATGTTATCCATGTCATCATGTAGCCGCCAACCAAGTCATCAAGAGCCATTACATATGACATCATCAAGTGTGGTAATTTATGTATAGTCCTCCATATGTCATCAAGTGATCATCATTGGCACTTAAGGTTTAGATCACTATGAACATCTATCAAGGCACATGATTGGTACTTGACATCATCATGGATGAAAATTATTAGGATGAAAATTATCTCTTATTATGAGCACTAGGTGTCATCAAAATTCATACTATATGTAGATATCATTTCAACTAGAAATGCTACGTGAAGTATAACCACTATCCTTTACATTGTAATATATATATATATATATATATATATATATATATATATATATATATATATATATATTTACATACAAGTCCTTTTTATCTAGACATATTGTAGCTTGAATAAGGGATCGGTCCAGATACATATGTATACCCATAGCCTCGGTTCAGGTAGATCCCGCAGCTCAAACAAAGACTTAACTTGTAGTTGCATTTCATGTTTTTCTATAGCCATGGTGGTACTTTGAACTGAGATCTTACAAAGCACCGAACTTGATCATCTTTAGCCTTAACAAGATCTGAACTAAAATGTGCATTGACATGATTGAACTGAGATTTCCACTGCACCAATGTACAAGGGTATACATATCTGTCACATCTGCCACATTTCACTGTCATTTAAGATCATTTTCTTGAGTTAGGATCACTGTCACATTTATTTCTTACTCAGAATGATAATAGTTTCCATAACTCAGATTACGTCGCATCACATGGGTATATAGCAGAGCTTAGATCTTGTGGAGACAACTGTCATTTTAATCACTGTCATACTTACAAATGTATCACTATTATATGACCTAATTTCTACTATGTACCACAGTCTCAAGGGTTACTATTATGTAATAAGGTTACTGCATATATAACAAGAATGAATGCCCTATAACAAGGTTGCTGCCAGTTAGTCAAGTTTATATATCATAAATATCAAGATCATTGTTATACATCAGGATTACTATCATATACATATCACTTGTCGAGTATGTGCCAATCTCCATTGTTGGCACACATATTCCTTGGCGTGACGAGGATTAGCACTAAACAAAGGTCATTAAGCGATAAAATTAACCAAGAGATTAGTGGTAAATCTCACGGTTAAGTAAAGTCCTCTACCTTGTGTGATTTCCACAATTTCTCTTTATAATATTAATGAGTTACATGGCCACGAATACAAGTTTGGCCTTGCACATAGATATCTTCTAGAATGAAGTCTTCATTAAAATGAAAACACTCTAAACACCATTTATATCCATGATATGTGCAACTAGGCTATCAACATGCCTATTAACTGATCAAGCCATAATTAATGTTATGCAGTGAATACAAGTTCAACAATAACGTATCATGCCACAGAGTAGAATCCAAAGTTCCACCAGATCCACTAATAAACATAAATTGCAACGTAAAGACAAACATCAATCTTGACTAGTAAAATATCCATGACTATGTGAGTAATGGATATTGCACACTATAACAAATATCTAAGTACGTCAAGCAACCATACATGCTCATGCAATTCAGGTAAAGGTATCAATCACCACAGGGATTTGAAATCCCTCACGACCATCAGAAAATTAACATAAACATCTTATTATAGACAAACATAGATATCACATTCCTTCATAACAATTCTAATACATACATTTCTATAACAAAACCACATCAGTCATCGTTCATAGTGCAACATAGATATTTACAAGTAGAAATACATATCTATTGACTTAAATGATTGCGAATTGAGGGAGGGACCTCCACTCTTCACCCAACCATAGGTCAACTTCTTTGCAATATTTCTTATATTTGATCACCCCCGAGCTCAAGGGAATTCACACTGATGCAAATAAACCAATTCATATAGGAATCCTGAGTTCACAGTGTCTCCACCGACTTGCAGGGATTCCAGAGCCCATAATTCTTCCACTTGCTAAAAACTATAGAGAACCATAGCCCCTATGTCTCCATCTGCTCAACAATGATCCATAGCACACAATACTTCCTCCTACAAATCCATATAGGTAGCCAAATTCACAGAGTCTCCACACTCCCAAAGAGTAATCCAGAGCACACTATGTTCCACCCGCTCCCCCACAAGTATTCAGAAACAAAGTGTCTCCACCTGTATACTTCGCTCTTGCGCATACACTGCTCCTTGATCTCCTTTCTTATTCAAGATCACTTCAAAATTTTGTATGCCTATCCTAGCATACTCCTTGTGAGTGAACCTTGTTCGCCTACTTGAACCTTTGTTTCTGAGCCCACGATGCCTCTCTTCCTCATCTCACCAACTACTTCCTTTGTCCATCTATCTTCTCTCTCCTCTCGGTGTCTCACTAACCCTTGTTTGTGTCTTGTGTGTAGGCCACACAACACGCCCCGTGAAGGTAGAGATGCTATGGGTGTATCCTTCAATTGGGAAGCCCATGCTCAACCTCCCTGTCTGTTGTGCATGCCATTAAACCCAGTCAGAAAAAAAAAAAAACTGATGGCATATTAAATGAATAGCCTTGATTTTAACCACTTCCCAAGAAAAAGCTCATCCTCAGATCTTTGAAACCATGCCTACTCCTCTCAGCCCAGTCAATGTTTACATATTGACATCATTTACATGAATTACAATTCATAGCATTATTTACAAGAGGGATAGAAAAAAGGGCTATCACACCTGGAAACATAGGACTTCGGTGAAAAGGGAGTATGAGATTATATCGTTTTTTGAGAGGGATGTTCCTTACTATGGGGAAAAAACCCCTTTTGGATTACCCATGTCCTAGTAGTGTTGGGAGCATGGGGAGCGTGTCCCTCACCTTCGGGATCATATCCTTGTGTAACATTGAAAGAAAAAACATTGTGTTTGTTTTAAAGAAAAGTGATGATCTCTCTTTGGATTTCTTTAAAAGAAAGATTGAACTCTCTTATCCCTAGAGTCCAGCTTACGTAACTTGTGCGATTAGTTTCATTTTCAAGCTTCACTGTGGCCATTTGTAAATGTCTTAAATTTGATGAAATGATTAAATGAATAATGTAACAGCTATATGCATATTTTAATTGAATAAAAAGTTGACTCATCATCATTAATTGAATGATTGTATGAATGTGATTGATGTATGCAATACTTTCTAGGGTATTTCTGACATATCACAAGTTCTGTAAATGAATATTGATTTGAAGCTTGTACAATTCTTGTTTCAATTTATGTATTACTTACTTTCTGTACATGTTAATGATGCTTGGTTTATTCAGTTAAAATTAGGGCTAATCCTCTATTTTTTTTGTCTGATAACTCAAACGTTCTTTTGTATCTTGCAGCCAAACTATACCTTATGTACTTTTTCTGGTCATACTAGGTCTATAATGTCTCTTGATTTCCACCTAAACAATGAATATCTTAGTTTCTCTTGTGATGGGGAAAGTGAAGTCCGTTACTGGAGTGTTAACCAGGGTGCATGCACCAAATATTTCAAGGTAGCTTTCATTGAAAATATTAGTTGGCATGACTCTAAGAAATGCATTTTATTATTGAAACTAGTCTTTGAAGCGTGAATTTGTGCTGACTGGGTAAACTGTGGTGATTTACAGGGTGGTATGAGTCAAGTGTGATTTCAGTCTTGTCTTGGCAGGTACCTTGCTACAACGGCTGAGAATGTTGTGTCAATATTTGATGTCAAGATTGGAAATTTCTTGCATTCTCTACAGGTTTGTTTATTGTTCATATGCACTCTATTTTCACTTATATGTGATTTTTAATGATCCAACTCTGCTTAAAGCATGGGAAATAGGAGAGATTCAGAGGAAATATTGATGCATGAAATTGCTAGTTCCCTGCTTCCCTCTGGACTAGGCAACAGTTCTTTAGAGTATGTTGTTTCCCATTAATAGCTGTTGCTAATTTTACAAATATAGCCTCCTTTGAAATAATAAATTAACAGTTGGTGCATGCCCTTGTAGTTCCTATTTGTATGATGCATCCACATTGAAAATATGTTTTTTGTTTCTTTTTCTTTCCAAAGTGCTGCTTGTAGTGAGTTCTTACCAATTTAAGCTAGCCTAAATACTGGCAGGCTTGTACATTTTAGAGCCACATCCTGTCATACCATAGGGCTTCAAATTATCTTAGAGATAACCATAGACCTGCAAATGTCTCTACTAGACTCAAGAAATCAGGTTGTTTTTCAAACTCCAGTAGGCTTGGTCCCTCTGCTTAGGGCTAATATTAACCCTAAAGACTATGGATGACTCAGAATTCTAAACAACATTGCACAATTACCCTAGAAAATGTAATCACACGCTTTTGTCGCTCTCTTGGACAATATTGCACTAATAACCTACTTGACCAAACTACGTTGTATTGGTTTTCAAGGTCTATGTAATCCAGAATAAGATGCAGCAACTGCAAATATAAGCACTTGTGGCATTTGTGATACCAAATTGACCCCTATTCAATAATTGTTTGGGCTAACATTGATCCATGTGAAATACTTCCAAAATCCAATTTTGATTTCTCAATCTCATGTCAAACACTAAGTAATTTTAGAGTACAAGCACATTGTATTTGTCTATTAGGCTATTTTAAGATGTTTTCCACATCATAAGACTTTTGGTCGACCACCCTTCCCTTATGTGCTAAAAATGAAAACTCTAAATCGTTTAAGCTTAAAATGCTTTCCATTCTTTTATTGTTGACAAGGTACTCAAATTCATGCAAGGGGTTTGGGTCCCATTGTTCCTCTGGATACAAAATATCATGTGAGTTAGCTATTCTTCTAGTATCATGAAGAGCACTCTTCAAAAACATTTCACATTGATCACTTCTACGAATTATTTTTTATTTTTGAATTATATTAGAACTAGTCCTATCCTCGAGAGAATGCAAAAGAGTGGGTACAAATTCATTCGTTGATTGTGTTCTAGGATATTTATACAAAGTAGTCAGGTACATGTATACAACTACAACTATTTGTGGTATCATGTCATATAAGTTGCACTTAAAATTTTTGATAAATATTTCAGTTTCTTGATTGGGTTTGTGCATTGGAATGTTCTCCTTTATCTATATTTACATGGTACTCAATAGGCCTATAGTTGTGAACCACTGGTTTCTTAGTTGCAACATGGTTGAGTCGAATATTTAACTTGGCATCAGCCCTTTAACTCACGGTGTTGACACTAATGCAATGATGCAAGAAAATAGTCCACTCAGGATGAACCACATCCTCAATGTGCTAGAGAACATATTTCCTATGAAAATATTATAAGGCTCATGATCATATCCAAACTTGTTACTCCTACTAGTAGCCTTTTTTTTTTAATTCCTTCAATTCATGTTTTTGGTTACCTATGCATATATATATCTTATTGATGTGAATCACACTTTGAAAGGTACCCCGTAAGCTGAGTGTTTGGAGTAGCGAAATTTTGTTTATGACTACATTGAGAAAGTCCTCTTGCTGGTTTCAAGTTAATTTTGACCTATATCATCAATCATTCTAGAATGCACCTTTTCCAAGCCCCAAATTTGTCCCTCAGTGTTGACTTGATGTTGATTTGTTAGATGTTCGTTGTCTACATTGACTTGTAAAAAACTGGTGCATGAATGATTGTCCACACGTTCATGGAGAAGAGAATATATTTGCATTTGATGTGGTCTAGAGAGAATTTTTATTTGGGTCAGGCCCGTATTCTTCATCAATGATTTTCTTGAAATCTATTTCACTCTTAGCACTGTAGTTGTAAATATCATTGAGGGTTTCATTACAGGTTTCATCAATCTTCTGGGGGTGTTCAACTTCATTATTGTCAACAATAGAGCCGTATAGAGGTGGAAATGGATCTGTATGACTGAGAGCTTCATTAATTGCGTGTTTATAACATACCTTTTGTTTTTCTACCATGGAATATTCATGACACATGTCAATAACTTTGTCTTCTAGATGAGTATTGATAGTAAAAGGGAGAAACTTCCCTATCCCATTAGGATTGAGGAATAAATTTAGATCATAGGCATCAAAAATAGGGAGACCATCATATTCCATGATGCAGGATATTTTAGGGTTGAACTATAAAATTAATTGTTTCTTCACTCAGATAATCATGAGGGTCACATTATTAATTTCATGGTTTTGAAAAACCCTTTGATTTTATTGACCTCAAACTCTAGGAAACCATGATTACTTCCATTTATTTCTTACACGATCATGATTAAAATAAAATTGCAATGTGGGGGTACGTTACTTCTTTACTCCAACTCACAATGGAATGTCGAGGTGCCAAGTATATTATCATGAAAGTCTGCAGCTCCCTTACTTTCCTTGTTTGAAAAAATAGGATTAGTGTGGTTGAAGTATAATTCTGTGACCTCAAAAGTGTTTTTAGGATTTAAATTATCAGCAAGGGAAGCATGATCTTCATCTTGGATTTAAATTACCTGACTAGAACTACATACATCTTGTATCATTGGTGGAACTATTCAAAAAAATTTCATTTCCTATGTTTATTTCTTTGTCATGTTGGACATCATGACTAGCCTCCTCACAATGGTGAAAATTATTATCATGTTCCTTTTTTTCAAGCAAATATTTCATAGAATCTAGGACACATACATCAACACATACCAGTTCTTTGATGAGGATGGGGTTTGCTATGGGGCTATTTTGGTCACAAAGTAGCCTATCTATCATGAACTAATCTTGTGAATTTGGAAGGTCCCTTTTAGTGATATTTTTATCATCTTCAAGAGGGGTGGGAGCTTCTTCTTCTTGTATGGCCGCCACAAGATCTTGAAACGTGTTTTCATCCCATATTGTCTTTGGATCCCATGTTTAGCACCAAAATTATTGAAATATTTTAAGTAGAATTCCCCACCAGTATCATATCTAAGAGAGGCAATATGACAACCTAACTATTTCTCTATTAATTCTTTGAACTTTTGAAATTCATTAAACACATCATATTTTAATTATAGAAAATATACCCACATTTTTCTACTAAAATAATAAACAAACAGAAGGAAGTACCTAACACTAGTGGTCGATGTCATGTTCATTGGTCCACATATGTCTGAAAGTACAAACTGAAGGACCCTCTATGCTCTCCAAGCTTGTCCTTCATAAAATGGTATTAAACATAGCTTCCCTACCTGACAAGCTCTACAAACTTTGTGGATCTTCTACAGAATGTTCAGAAGTCCATCTACTAGATTCTCTCATGCCAACTGAGAGAGATAGGTCAAGTTGAGGTGCCCATACCTATGATGCCATAGGGGTGCTATATTTTTCAATAAAAATTACCTTTAACTTACAATTTCTAATAAGATCAATATTCAAAAATCTTAAGACAGTGAAAGCTAAGAGATTCATCTAAAATGGATCATTATAATCTTGGACATGGAAAGCAATCATCGTTGCATAGTTTCCCAGAAGGTCAAAAAACCTCAATTATATGTTGAAACTACCACTTAATTTGAGGTTCAAATCCTAAGCCATCAAATTCTCAAGTGCAAAGGTGAAATAAAAAAGGTACGAGTCACTATAGGAGATCAATGTTTCTTTTCAAATTTCTTCTTCCTTTAACTAGAGGGAATGATGAGATCCTAGGAGTTTAAAATATAGTGTTTTCAAACTTTGGGAATATATGACATGAATCATATGAAATTTTTATTTCCATTAAGCATGAGGGTAGAATGATTAACTTAAATGGTCTTTAACACAATCCCTCTAGATTTGTCTCTTCAAATGTGAGGGCACCCACTCTCATAAAGGACATGTTGGGAGTTTAAACTTTAGTGTTTTCAAACCTTGGGCGCATATGTCGTGAATCATATGAAATGTTTATTTCTATTAAGAATGAGGGTATAATGATTAAATTAATTGGTCTTTAACACAATCCCTCTAGATTCGTCTCTTGAAATGTGACGACACCCACTCTCATGTTCTCATTTACTCATATTAGCCTTTAGGAAAATATAAGAAAATATAAATTGGACTAATGTATCAATCCACATGAACATGATACCCATTCGATCTCTCACACACTCAATGTGAAAAATTTGTCTCCTAAAGAGTTGCCTCAAAAACTTAGGTTCGAGTCAATTCTTCATGCAACATGATACTAAAAAGTTGCTAAGTTGTCTCCTACTAATATGCTAAATTGGTCAGCATCAGTTCAACAATTTTAGATGAATCTCATGGTGTTGAAATGTTATTTAATCTTACAAGTTGGCATACTTTCTTAGTCCCATAGTGCTGAAAAAATTTCCTCAAATATTAATCCTAAAGAAGCCCAATAATGGGTGAACATGGATAGGCTAGCTTGGCTTTTCTCACATGTCTTCCATCTCACTTAAACAGTTATTTTGGGAACTCTTATACATTTACTATGTCATTTTGCTAAGGAATAAGATGGGAAAAATAAATAAAAAGTGCATTCAAGCAGTAACACACTTGAATAGATTGAATTTGGCCTAGTCTTATGATGGATGTATATTTTAAGGGCTTCTTTCCTAATTCAAAATCGCTGAAGATATATAAAATAACTATTTCATTTGTCCTACAATTCCAATAGTGCACATGGAAAGCTTCTCTGTAAATCTCTTTTGTTGCATATGGTAGGCCTCTGAATAGACTAAGCTTGTACTAGCATAATGCAAACATGGCCTGCAAGTCACCACTATGTTTTGGTTTTTGAAGGCTGCTGCATTATTGACTGACTAGTGAAGTATCAACCAGTGAATAAGTTTCAAGCTTTGGAGAAGTCACAATATATATTATAATTTTTTCATGCAGATTGGCCTCTTGACCAATTTTTTCTAGGAATGCCTCTTACGAAAAAATAAGTTCTTTCCTAATATGTTATGACCCTCTTGAAAATACCAAGTTCACTAGAAAAATGGAAGCAAATATCTGATGCATGCATCGTGCTACCACTACAAGGTAAAAAAGGATTACAGCTACATTGTAGACGTGTTACAGTGACAACATTTCTTGAATGTCTATTCTCCAACATCCATAGCATTACCAAAATAATCATAGTTTGTATTTAACTCCAAATAATATACATTCCAATAAGAAGTTTTCAATCATAGTTTTAACTTGTGTCAATTATTTTCCTTATGCCCTGCTCTCATTTTCAGTAAAAAACTAAATTTCCTATATCGATGACGTTCCTGTTGTAATATGACCAACTCTCGGACAACTATCTCACCGTAATTATAGATAAAACGAGAAGTGTACCCAAATAATAAAGAAACTAAAAATGATAGTAGATATTGTAGGGTAAGCAACTAAATAGGTAGTACGCATGACATGCTATTCCATAATTCACTACCTTTCCCATTTATAAAACAATTTCTACATCAATTCTGCTGCATATTAGTTCTTTATGTTTCTATTTATTAAGATTTTGGCTCACACAGGGATTACAATCATCCTTTCCACAGGAGATACATATGGGTTATGCATTTGGCATACCATTTATGTTACTATAACTAACATTTCCTGATAAGAAGTTACAATTGAAACATTGAATTTACTTGTTTTGGCTTCCTAATTGTTATGTATGGCATATATAATACCAGTTGTCCATTGGGATTCATACGTGACCAAATGAAAAAGGCTTTAACTATTTCTAAATGAAAAAATGTGATAAGCTGGGATTGGAGGGATTTTGTGCAAATTATAATGAAAAATAAAAAAGTGAAGGCCTACACCTCCAGTGCAGTGATAGTAGGGTTTCCTATTTATAATCTTCTAGAGTTATTATTATTATTATTTGTTCATTTATTTCTGGTTGTTTCTCCCTAGTCAAGGTGTTTCTCAAGTTTTTCAGCTTTGAATGCTAAACACGCTGCTTGATGTCTTACAATGGAAACACCTCACATCTTAGCATAGGTCCAAGATCTAGTTCTGGTACAATAGCACAAATTGTGGAATATTTGGTAAGTGCCTGCTACTGAAGGCCTTGCCACTGTTACCCATGTGTTATTTGGAAAAAACTAGAAGGTTAGTGCATTGGAAAAAAGAGAGTGTTGTGTCGGTTGATGCTGCACATAGGGAATATTTTTGCAAGCCCATTTTCCCATCATGTGCAAGAGAAGTTTACATCTGCAAGATGTACATAGCATTCTGTTGTAGTCGCTACAACACCACCCAAAATTTTGGGTATATTTAAAATTTCGGGTCCCCCTCTGCTCGCTTAGTCGTGAAGGTCTTTCACCGAACCTGCAGTCAGTGACATCCTAGCGACCTATCCCCAACCCCTCATGAGTTGTCTCACCATCATGATCATATGTTGTTGCTGCAATCACGCCATATGTGGGAGGGATCATCCAGCATACGCCCGAACACTTTTACCGCAGTCGCGCCATGTGTAATGAGTTTTCCATGCATACATTTGAATGGGAACCCTTTTATGTATTGACGATTAAAGGCCCTCTCGTCATGGGTCATTAAGCATGCTGTTGAATACTTCTCTTAAGCTCGTAAGTCTCATATATTTTATCTAGGGGCACCTTTCGCAAAGAATAACTGTAAACTAATTAATGTTATGTTGTTTATACAGGTCAATCCCCGACTGATAAACTCATCAATGATTGTCATGGCATCGAGGAAATAATATTAAGCTAAATAACAAGGTCACAGCTTTGAAACATGACACTTTCATCCACATGTCCCATTTAGGTGGATATGAGACATAAGGCCACCTTTGAAGACCATGATTAAGGTGGATGACAAGGATGCACCCACAAGTGAGGTGGAAGAGCAAGTTAACATTATTTTCAGATGGAGGATGATGTGGTGTGTGTTCATTCACTCAAAGGAAAAAGGAAGCACTGGGCACCAGGAAAATCTTATGATAATGTCGTTAATATCAAAATACAAGAGTTTCTCACGTTATTAACGGAGATGCCATATTAAGAGCGCACAACAGATGTTGGCAAGACAATTACGCAGCTAAAAGTGCCTTATCAACCGTAAAAGTACAGGTGTAGGTTTGTTGGTGAGATTTGGGTTGTTTGTTCAGACAATTGATGCATTAATAGTTTGGCACATTTTTGAATATCTAAATGCACCTTTGAGAAGTAATTATTGTTAAATCCAAACTACACAGTGGGTGAAAAATTTATGGATTTTATATAATTAAACCAAGGCAAAATCATATGGGTTCAAATCCATAAGAGATCGCGGAGAAAAACTATGCGAAGACATTATAAGATGGCGCACGTTCAATGGGCCAAGCGCACATTGCATTGTTAAGACAAGGCGCAAACAATGTATGTTTCGAAACTATATAAAACAAGCGGTCGAACTTTATGATTGAGACACGGATCGTGAACCATATGAAGCCCAACGTTCGATGGCGGGTTTTGTTTGAGAGCGAATATATACATACAACATCAATGTTATAACTAAACACGGTCAGAGCTATAGCAAAACCATAGGACAGTTACAAATGGGAGCAAACATTTTGACGGTGCAGTGTTAATCCACGTGGGACAGGTATATATGGTTTCAACCTTACGCATAGTTGCATGGACACGTTGCATGGAGAAAATATTTCGATTGTGCAGTTTCAATCCGTGATAAAGCATGTGGGGCAGGTATATATGGCGGGCAACTTTACGTTGAAACATGGCGCATGAACACGTTACAAGTTGGTGTAAATGTTTCTACGCCAGAGTTATAAATATAGAGCGGACACATATATACAACGACCAAAAAGTTTGCGTTCGGAACTTCGAAGCAGAACGTGACAACAATCTAGAGCTCAAGGTTGACAAGCCACAATGGCATTGTGTAATAACTACAACGAAATAGCAGTCGAATTAAAGGCGGAGATGTAGAATCACGATAGCCCATAGCCTGTGATTGAACGATGCTCAAGTGTGGTTTTAAATCACGACATTGAAAAAAACAAAACACAGGTTAACGAAGGGACGTGCATTGCAATCATTTCACTAGTTAACAACGAAAGCAATTGTTATAGGCATGCGCAAAAATGTCATCGACCTTGCATTCCAAACATTCTCAGAAGACATCCCAGCTTGTTTGTTAAGTAGCAGATGGAAAATCTCGATCGTTCAAAGCAAGAGGCATTCATATGGTTGTTGAGCATTATCTAATATATGAGTTGGCAAACCCAGTCTTCCTGCAATACTTATTGCATTGGATCATCTTGGAATTCCCCAAAAAAGCGTGTATGTCGGTCTCAAATTTTCTTCATCAAATTCTGCGCATGCATTCTCAAACCATCATTATTCATCGAGAAGAACCAAAGAGCGCCCAGTTGATTGTGCTTGAATACCCTCAATCTGTTGCAACTGACCTGAAAATGTTGAAAGAGAGTGACTTAATGACTGTTCATCACCTATATCTGCAAAAAACTGAGTCAAAGAAATGGTATGTTCACTGGTTCTGCTGCTAGCAAATAAAGTCCGCATTTAGCCATCAGTGCAGCTAGCCCCACTGCCTTGATGATAGTTGTTTTTCCTCCAGTATTTGGACCCGTTATAATAAGCACCTTTTGTCTTTCTTGGCGTGAAAATCTTTATCCATTTGCGCTAACAACATGAGTACAACCATCCGAACACATTGTAGATGGGCGATGGTTCAGTTTTGATCCACGTAGAACAGGTAGACATGCGATCAACTTTACGATTGAAAAAAGGGCGCAGAGCATCTTGAAGACGTTGCAAGCTAGAGTTTCAATCATTGGAGCAGATTATTATTGAAAAGGTCACAGGGTCGCACAGATCAAGCACTGCCTAAGGCTACGACTCAGCCGTTTTTGTGACCCAACGACCCAGGGTCGCATGTTTGCCAAGTCACAGGGTTGCACAGATCAAGCACTGCCTAAGGCTGCGACTCAGTCGGTTTTGCAACCAAGTGACCCAGGGTCGCATGTTCACCAAATCGCAGGGTCATAGAATGATCTGCCCATGAGAAGCTGTGACCCAAGGAATTCTCCGACCTGCGACCCCATCGAAAAACGCAGATGCATGCACTATAATCAACACCAGAATGATCTCCCACGTGTCTCGTTTCCCGTCAAAGCTGCTGATGTTTGTTCATGATAGCGTGAATTCCTACTCTCCATGTCATATCACACGCAGGCTGCCCAATGCATGCGGCCATGCACGAACGATCATTGTGTTTCTACGCACAAGAAAAGGGAGAGTTTTGATGCTAGCTGAAGTGCCAGAGCATGTTTAAAAGAAGTGTCCAAAGATTGCTCAGTTTTCGCGCAGAGTTTTGGATTCTTTCCAATTTTCTGCAACTATCAGGGGTTTCGCATAGAATGATACCAAATATTTTTTTATTACACCAATTTTCAGCTATATCCCAGGCATAGAATTCTATGGTGGAAAATCCCCTTAGTTTCAAGCAAGGAAAGAAGCTGTGCAAAAGATTGTTTCCTAAATTGAAGATTAAACGACACGCAAATATGTTCCACCCAAAAGATTTTGATTGTGGAACTCATTGACCATTACCAGGCGGAAGATGGTAGTGAATTAATTAGTGATAAAGCTCTCAAACCTATCAAGAAGCAATGATTGACAATTCTCGGCAAGACTGATTTTGTGGAGGCATACGTCCGATTGTCAATAGTTCAGGCTTTATCTATTTTGCATAGGCCACCAAAATAATCAGAATTCTCCAAAGGGCACCGTTTTAAGCTTGGCTTCCACGTGCGTCAGATTTAAGGTGTTTCGCATCCATTCGCGACCAGCGCACATGGAAGGAAAGAGTGAAGATGTATCTGGAAGTATGATTGAAACTAATGCAAACACATTATTGACCTACAACAAAAGGCGGCCAACGACTGGAATATATGCCCCTGATATGTGGCCACGGCTTCTCCCTCATTGGTTCCCAGCAACCTCAGCCAGGTCTAGGACTCCAAAAGTTCGAGATGCGTGATCCGTCTTGTCAAGAGGGTTAAGAAGGCAAGGGTAATTCTAATGCATGCATTTGAACCTCAGTGAAGGAAGAGCCACATATTCAGGACTGTACTCGTGGTTCATAAATTCATTTGCAATGTTCATAGAAGATAAAGGGCATCATGTCGCATCAACGTAACCATATCCTGATGAAGTAATAGCTACCGAAACGGTTTTAAAATGACGAATCCACATTTAACACTCAACCCATAACGCTACCAATAAACATTGAAGAGGCACAGAAACGTCCAACTCAAGCCATTCTCTCTGATGACAAAGTCTTGACCACACAGGGGTCTAAATTTATTGTTTTTCGCTCTTCTAAATTAATTAAAATGCCTTTAGCATTATTATTATTTCAATCATATAGGTATGTGACCTATGTTATTTTATTGCAGGGAGAACCATTCGGTTTGCACAAAGAACTAGAGTTTTCCTCAGCAAACAAGGGGACCTTCTCAGAACAAGTCGCATATCTACCCAAAGTCGCAAGTCGCAGATTTGCTTGAAGTCGCAGGCGCAAATCTCTGAAGGTCGCAAGTCGCAGAGGTCGCCAGGTCACTAAGTCACACTCCCTATAGAAAGCCCGACGGCGCGACCCAGCGACCCAGTGACTAAGTCGCAAGGTCGCATAACCGGGGCAGGTCGTAGGTCCCACATTTACCCAGGTCGCGAGGTTGCAAATCCAAGGAGGTCGTAGGTCGCCGATGGTCCGAGGTCGCGAAGTCACAAATCCATGGAGGTTGCAAGGTCGCAAATCTGTTTGAGGTCGCAGGTTGCAAGTCGCAGAATGGATTGGGTCGCAAGGTAGCCCAACCATCGGGAAGCTGAAAAGTCAGGGACCCCAAGGGGCAAACCTTGCTCTATAAATACTTCCTTCGGAAACTTGTTTATGATCTTTGGTTTGGGACTCGAGTTGAATATATTTTATTACCAGAGGATTACACATTGAAACATGAATACAAGAATTTTGAAAAACCCCTTTGTTGGATTTGATGTGTTTTGCTGTGCAAACACTATGTGTATTTCTTATACAGTTTTAAATATCCTTTGATTAATGAAGCTGCACTCTTAATGGCATCATTTATGAATCACGGCTATCTGTGCTTGTGTTAATGATGTTCATTTTTTCATTGCTCTCTTAATGGATGTTAATGATCTTGTTTATTAGCATTTCGTTTTATCTTTCAAGAATTAAAGGGGCATCTCGCCATAAAGAATTATTTCTTTTGCGGTCAGAATACCTCACAAGCATAACCCCAAAGATGTGTTGCTAACAACACCTCCTTCGGCGTGTATTCTTTATTAATTTTCTCGCTACACATAGTGTTATATACGTGTTTAATGCATCAATCACATGTCTTGTATCAGTTGATTAGGTGTGTATCCACTTTTTTATAGAGTTTAAGCGAGACCCAAAGCAAAGGAGAAATCAGTGGTAGTCGAACCCACACCCTGGACGGGATCCCTATTCAAACGGTTCAAGGTCTAATTGGGACCTTTTACCGGGGAGATCCCTTGTTGTTGGCCGAACAGATTTTCCTGTCAACACATTCTCTTTCCCCGATAAAATAGCGTTCTAGTCTTGCTTGAGCTTCTAGCCTCTTTAGACTAAGGAACATTCTAGAACTTTGTCACTCTTAGTTCGTATTTATCCTATGAGTTTAGTATGATTGCAAGACTTTTTCCTTCACATTCCTTCTCAATGTTTCTGCCATAGCCTTAGAGCTACTTTGGTTTGGGGTTGTTCCCTAGATATCTCTTGGGGTGTGGACCAACCTCATTGATCTGTTGGCAGCATTTCTATACCTCTAGCAGGTATATCACTTATCATAGGCATTTTTGTTTCTCCAAAATGCCATTACTCTCGCAAAAGGGTGCATTCTAAGTTAAGATTCTTTCTCCCACAACTCAACATGATGTGTGCAATGTGGTGCGTATTGGGTGATTTCTATGGCTTCTACAAACTAGTTATTAGACAATGTTTCTAACCTCTCAGGAAGGAGCTACTTAGCAATGGCTTCCTCTCTGACAATTGCTGGTATTGATTGTTCATTAGTATATTGAAAAATTCATCGTCGGGGATTAATGTTTCAATTTTATCAAGTGTCTCTTGTTTCATATTCAACACAAGATGGAATTTGCATGCACTCAGTTCATTGGAGCAAGGCTTTCTGGGTTTCCTTGAATATTGAAAGCAAGTTACAGAAGCAATCCCTAAAGATGGAGCATCATTGACAACAATTCAAGCTCCTCTTAGTGGATGTTTTCTAATCCCTCTTCTTCTGATCCTTCCCCTTGTCATCTTCATTTTTTTACGAGGAATAACAAAGATACCCATAAGTCTAAATTTTAGCCAAAAATTAATTGCAATGATAGTGGAAATGTTACGATAATATTGTTATTATCACTAATGGTCTGCCCATTCTAATGAGCGATGTCTTAAGCAAAGAGTTCTCAACACATATTTTAGTGGCTGAGAAAAAGGAAGGAGAAGGTTAAAATAAATATAGTCTACAATCCCAGCTACATAAGTGGTTGTTGTGGACTTCCCAATCCATGGTGGGAATGCCTCTGTTACTAAGTATGGTAATTCTAACAATTAAAAAAATATGGAAAAACAATTCTAGGCCCACAATTAGTCTTAATCATCATTGAATACTTCACTTTAGACAAGGATGTTTTATTTGTGCAAAATTGTTGCATTATAGTTAATGGTAGTGATAAAAATATTATTTCACAAGATCATGTGACTTCTCTTAATTTTCCTTTAAAATGTTAACCTCGGTCTAAAATTTTAGGGTTGGATGAAGGATAAGGAACCAATGCAAGTTATGAAGGTCCGTCAATTCACTTTTGCTATTGACCACTCTTTGATATTATTAAGTATGATGGCACTCTTGTTCACTGTTGTGGTCTTATTCCTTGGAAGGTTTTATCAACACAGTTTCCATGCAAGCTATTATACATTTTCTTGAAACTTCCCTATTTTTGCAAAGAAGTTAGCGTCATGCTAGTGATTAATTTGGAACTGTATTTTAGTTGAAAAATTTACTCTTTTTTGGTGGAATAGTTCATAATTTATTCTGGTATTTTTTTTCAAGTGTACTAGTCACGATGATAAATTTGTGGTTTACTTCAGAGGGTTCTTAGTTGTTGGGAAACTAGCTCCAAAAAGAGAAGAAAAGAGATATCAACGCCTTAGAAATAAGCCACTTCGAGGGGGAAACCTCCAATACATTACATGAATGAACAATTCTTGGATGATACAATTTACAAAACCTCCTTTCTATATATAGGAGTCCATGTGGCCATAATGTAATCTTAGTGGGCCACAATGTAATCCTAGCCGACCTAACAATAATAATTTAAGGGCACAATAATAACAAAATGGGGGTTACAAGGGTACAATAATAACAATAATGGGTTTACACTAACAATAATAAGGGGCTATACTAGTGATATAGGGACCTAACATGCCCCTCTCCTTCAAAAAAGTGTTGTCCTCAACACTTGAGTAGCTCCGGGTGCTTCTGTATAAAATTCTCATCCTCCCATGTAGAATCTTAAGTGGGTAAGTTCTTCCACTTGATGAGATACTCTGAAATTGATCGATTCCGTAGTTGTCGAGTTCTTGTTTCCGTGACCGCTTCAGGTTCCAATATGATTTTTCCTTCCTCATCAAGTTCTGGCAATATTGTTTGAACTGGAATATTTTCACTTATAACCTTCTTTAAGCATGAAACATGGAAAACTAGATGCACTCGTGAAGAAGCAGGAAGCTCCAATTTGTATGCCATAGTACCAATATTTTGCAACACTTTGTAAGGACCATAGTACTTTGGTGATAATTTATTATCCTTCTTAGCTTGCTTGAGGGACATTTGTTTGTATGGTTGTATCCGTAAAAATACCCAATCTCCTACATCAAAACTTCTCTCGCTGCGATGTTGATCTACCTATTGTTTCATTCGATTTTGTGCCAAAGTAAGGTTATCCTTTAAAAGTTGGAGAAATTCTTGCTAATGCTCGATGTGATATTCCACTACTTGAACCTTCAAATTTTCTCTTAAATATGATGTGATGGATGGTGGATGATATCCATAAAGTGCCATAAATGGGGTCATTTTTGCTGCAGTATGGAAGGAAGTGTTATACCACCATTCAGCGAGAGGTAACCACTTGACCCATTGTGTTTGTTTATCAAATAAAAAACAACGAAGATATCCTTCCAAACATTTATTTACTATCTCAGTTTGACCATCAGATTGAGGATGATAAGATGAGCTATGAGCTAATTGAGTACCCCAACAAGAAAATAACTCCGTCCAAAAATTTCCAGTAAAAATGGGATCTCTGTCGCTCACAATAACCCTTGGGCTTCCATGTAGCTTTTGAATTCCGTCCATAAATGTAGTAGCAACTGTACTTGCTTTAAATGGATGAGATAATGCACAAAAGTGTGCATACTTGGTAAGTCTATCAACTACCACCATGATGACACTCTTTCCTTCGGACTTAGGTAAACCTGTGATAAAATCCATCGAAATCTCCTCCCAACATTGACTTGGAATGGATAAAGGTTGTAGAAGTCCCGGGGTCTTAATTGTCTCAACTTTATTCTGCTGGAAAACCAAACATTCTGTCACAAAATTTTGAATATCAGATTTAAGGCCATCCCAAAAAAATTCTTTCTTCACCCTGTGGTAAGTTTTTAAAAATCCTGAGTGTCCTCCTAAAGGAGAAGTGTGCAATTCTAGAAGAATATTTTGTTTGAGTTGGGAATTCTTACAAAGATATACGCGATCTTTGTACCATAAGGAATCATTTTTCCAACTAAATGTATCAGATGTACTAGGATCTTGCTAGAATGCTTCAATACCGAAGCCATACAGTTTCAAGAACAAAGAGTGCAGTTAGTATCGCAAATCACTTTTGGGGAGGAAGGTGGATTCCAGCAACATCCAAGCTAGGAACTTTATTATACACTTTCCTTTACTTATAATTTCCAACCGATGACGACGACCCTTACCCACCTCTTCTCTTTACTTGACACTCCCTCACCCTACCTTTGTTGAGTGCTGGCTGCCTGCCCTTACCAACCCCACTTCCTTCAGGAATATTTATGGGGGTAGCACTATTATCAGCTTGGGCTAGATACTTGTTATGAATTTCAACAGTGTTCTACCACCTTTAGCTACCTGCCAGATCCATGCTTGTTCCTCCCATGCTACCAACTGGAATTTTTACCAACTAGTAGCTCACTTACTAACATTCACGGGCTTAAACATACTTTGTATAACACTTAGGACAGTTACCTTTTGACAGAAGGATTCATTTAGTTGACCTATTGCTACTAACTAATAACTCACCACCTGGCTTACAAGACGTACATATATTAATGAACAGAGATAGATTGGATGGACGGATCCGTTACCTTAACTTAGAGCATTGGTGCACGGGCGTTCAGATAGATACATCACCTGCGTTCGATAACCAACACTGAATGATTACATATTATTACTTCGGTACCACTATTGCTATTGACCCTTTACTAGAACTACTACCTTTATCTTTACTGTTACCTCCTCCAACCCACCTGCCTCACCAACCATACTTCCTCACCCAACCTTTGTGATGCCCACACCGTGCCTTGCTTCAGCCAGAAATATTCTTAGTAGGTACCACTATTTATCTTATCGGGGGGACGAGCTGAAACCGGCCAGCCAGAATACGATTTCTTATTTTAGACAACCAGCATTGCTAGGATATCCCCATTTGCCTTTCATGTTAGTGCCTCACCACCTCTTCTATTTACCCACTTATGGATACTCCCTCACCTACCCTACTGAGTTATGCCCCAAACAGCCAGCGTTCACCGACTTCCCATGATAGGCATTCAAAGGAGAGCGCATATCCAGTATAGGCATTTCAACGTGATAAAGCGTGAAGTCACCCAAGTCCGGGGGATTTAGTTTAGGGCAGGTGATACAAAGGAGGGCGAGGAAGGCCCGGTAGGCCCGGTAGGGTGAGGGTGAGGGTGAAGGTGAGGGATGAACTCTCGACAACAGGCCACCATCGACGTGCGAGGAAGGCCCGGTAGGGTGAGGTAACGAACTCTCGACACAAGGCCGCCATCGACTCTCTATTCATATGGAGAGGACCTGGTAAGGGGCTCGGCCGAGGTTACGAGGCCCGGTAGGGACTCACTATTCATATGGTGAGGGATTTCTCTCTCTATTTTCTGAAAATAGAGGGATTTATCGCTCGACCGACAGAGGAGGTCAAGGGCCGCCATCACCTGGTAAGGGGCTTGACTGATAAGGAGAGGACCTGGTAAGGGGCTCGACCGAGGTTATGAGGGAGAGGAGAAACTCTCTTTTGGGGGAGGGGGTGAGGGTGAGCCTGCCGAACTCTCGAAAACCGGAGAGGTTACGAACCCACTCTCCCGACCAAATAAGGGGGAGGGGCCCCTGCCATCAACTTGAAGAACTAAAAGGAGAGGTAGCGTTAAGCGGGCTCGCCCGACCCAAGGAGGGCAAGGCCCGGAGGGACTCGGCTGAGGTTACGAGGTCGAGGTAGCGAAATCAAAGAACTAAAGGCTGCCATCGACTCACCGATTCATATGGGTGAGGAAGAAAGCGTAATTACATATATAATATATGCATTCACGCTCTATCGATCGAATAATGAATTCGATAGCATACGGATCGATGATTCGAGCTACGATTCCATACGATGCTAAAGCGTAATTACATATATAATATATGAATTTAAGAATGAAATAATCATAAATGCATAATTAAATATATAATATATGCATTATCTGCTAAAGCGTAATGATGCAATATCAAGCAGCATCGGCTTCTCGGCAGGGGAAATGCATAATGACATATGCCCATAATTGTCTGCTAAAGCGTAATTACGTATATAATGAATGAACGCATAATGACATATCTCATTCATAACTTCACGTACAAGGACAAGGTCCTTCATGATTGATCGATTGATGGGTGCATTAGCACACTCGACTAAAAGGCCGCCATCGCCACCATCGAGATCTATTTACCACCAACCCAGCGAATACCCGAGCATAGGTCCGGGATGGACTCACTCTTCATATGGCATTGCCATCGAGAGGTATGTTTAGTGGCTTGACTACGACAGCGAGAAAGCGCCAACCAAGTGTCAGTAGCGGGACGTTCTGTCAATCGGGGAAGGGACAACACCTGGAGGTATTAGACATAACCAAAGTAGTGTAATAAAACGATGACAAAGGTTTCTTAATGGAGGATGAAGGAATGGAGGGGATTGAGTCTTCTTGGAGGGGCTCAATGAACCAGTCACTAGTCACCACAAGCCTTGAGCCTTGAAACGGAAGCCACACCATAAGCCAGAAGCCTTAAGCCATTCACCTTACCCCGCATTCAACATAACATAACCGAGAGAGGAGAAGTCACCTATTGAGTCACCATACCCGAGATATGATTCTCCCCAAGTCGACATGAGACGAGGAGAGGCCCGGTAGGGACTCACTATTCATATGGTGAGGGAATTCACGTTGTTACCAGGTGTGAGCATAGCGATTGAGCCAGAGCGGGTGGCACCAGACGATAGGAGGGAAGTATACTTACCGCCAGACCACGAGAAAAGGAACACATCACTGGATATCCGAGAGCGGTTAAGTTCACCATCACAGGATACATGATAAAGAATTTCACATCACAGGATACCCGTCCCCGTGGTGGTTCGATGTGTCCCGTCGTATCATGGAATATGGGCAAAAAGAAATTGAATATTGTGTATCGATGGGTGAAATGGGTGCTTGATATGCTAGGTGAACTATTATTTCCAGACTCACTATGCTATGTTGGGAACTGTGGTTATGTGTGCACCAGCCTCGCTCGGGTTGTCTCGTCAATCCACACGTCTAGCCGCAATTGTCTCGCCAAACATTCTAGCATCACTTGACAAGCCCTGGTGCCAAGCT
The DNA here is from genome assembly GCA_034641835.2 of Pinus albicaulis. NCBI lineage: Eukaryota > Viridiplantae > Streptophyta > Pinopsida > Pinales > Pinaceae > Pinus > Pinus albicaulis. The sequence continues at coordinate 1,375,893,715 of CM076577.1, forward strand.
GATTATTTCCTTCGTCCAGGGATAGCAAGATCGAGAAAGCAAGAGACTTCCCTTCGGAAAGCAGCAAGTTCAATCGATAAGCATGCAGTGTGACTCACAGTGTCGATCATTCCGTGCCGTACCGTGTCATCCCCGTGTTGGTTTGATGTGTCCCTTCCTATATGTGGTGGCAATAACTTGGGTAAATTGAAATCACATATGAGAACAACTTGGCCTAATCTCTCCCGTCTGGTGGTAACTTGGGTTTATTCTCCTCTTGGCCAGTGATGGGGAACTTCTCTCTTCATCTGTCGGGAACCTGGCAGACTTCTCTTTTCTCGTCTGGTGCCACAACCTGGCTCTCACTCGTCCATTGGTAAGTCATTTTCTCTCATCTGGTGGGCGGATGACTCACCTCCCCCTGGCCGCTCCTCCATCCGGCCAGCAGCAGCATCAGATGCAGTTCTCTATCTGCTGAACTCAATCAATCTCATCTATTGGTAACATGTCTCGATATGCTCGTAAGTCAACAACATGATCAATGTATTCTGGTGGGAAATAGGGGGCAATGAGAAAGCAAGAAACCAAAGTTCTTCATCTCCAGGATGGATAGCAAGATCTCTACCTTCGGCAAGAAGCAAGCAAGCGAGACCCGCCATCAAGCTAACCATGCCTCAAGCTATAACCCAGCCAGCTAACCAGACGGTTATTACCCAGCTCGTTTCATTTCATCTCCTCCCAGCCCCGGGTGATTAGACCAGCCCGGTTTCATTCTCCCAACAGCCATCCATGTTTGTAAAGCCCGCAAAGCTAGCCAACGAGCAAGTAGCAAGCCCGCCGTCAAGTTAATCGTCTCCAGTTCGCGATAAGATAAAGGGTATCAAGATTGAATCTCTAAGGTCGCTAGATCGGGATATGATAGATCCGGGTATCGTCAACTGATATCCAACAATTTTTGAATGAGTGTCCATACATATTTTTCCTTCTTCCATTCATCTCTTGCTTTGGTTATCCAATCTGGTTGGATAATAGAAATGGCACAAAGCAATGCTTCCACCTCTTCATTCTCTTGAGAGTGCATCTGCAACAACATTAAGCTTTACTTTTTTTGTATATTATTTCAAAGTCATAAACCAACATCTTTGTGACCCATTTTTGCTACTCTTCTGAAGATAGTATTTGTTCCAAAAAGTGTTTAAGACTATCATGATCAATTTTTACCTTGAAGTGTCTTACCATTAGGTAAGTTCACCATTTCTTTAATGCATGCAGTATTGCTAACATTTCATTCTCATAAATAGGTTTCTGTAAATACTTTCCTTTTATTGGACGACTTTCAAAAGCAATGGGTCTTCCTTCCTACATTAAAACAGCACCAATTCCATTTCCTGAGGCATCACATTCCACAATAAAGGTTTTTGTGAAGTCTGGCGTAGCTAAGACAGGCGCTAGGCACATTGCCTCATTAAGATGCTCAAAAGCCTTAGTTGCTTCAGGAGTCCATGAAAATGCATCTTTCTTCAATAATGTTGTTAGAGGTGCTGCTATTCTCCCATAATTATTAACAAACTTGCGATAATACCCTGTTAACCCGAGAAATCCTCGCAAATGCTTTATGGTTGTGGGGACTTTCCATTCCTTAATAGATTTAATTTTGTTAGGGTCTACTTTAACACACTCGTGAGATACAATATGACCCAGATATTCCACCTCTTTTACTCCAAAGAAACATTTGGATGTTTTTGCATATAATTGTTTCTCCCGCAATAGTTGGAGCACCCTGTCAACATGTTCAACATGATCCTTCCAAGACCTGCTGTAGATTAGTATATCATCAAAAAATACTAGCACAAATTTTCTAAGGAAGGGTTTGAAAATGGAATTCATCAACCCTTGAAATGTAGAAGGTGCATTGGTAAGTTCAAAAGGCATGACCAAAAATTCATAATGACACTCATGAGTTTGAAATGTTGTTTTTGGAATATCTTCAGTCTTCATTCTAATTCGATGATATCCTGAACGAAGATCCAACTTGGTAAAATAAATTGCTCCATGTAATTCATCCAATAATTCATCAATCACAGGAATGGGAAATTTATCTTTAATGGTGAGCTTATTGAGCTCCCTATAATCCGGAAACATTCACCATGATCCATCCTTCTGGTGCACCAATACTACAGGAGCAGAGAAATAACTTTGACTAGGTTGAATTATACCCACCTCTAACATTTCTGCAATCATACGTTCAATTTCGATCTTTTGGACGTAAGGATATCTATAAGGCATGATGTTTGGAGGAACACTTCCTGGAATCAAATGAATAGCATGATCATGATCACGAATAGGTGGGATTCCTTTGGGAGTTTCAAACACCTTGGAATTATTTTCCAAGACTTGTAGGAGATCTGCAGGAATAGATGATTTTGATGTTGGAACTTCTAGTGAGCATAATTGGGCAATTACGCCTCATTGTTATTTCTTTAGAAGCTTTGTCATGACATTAGAGCTTATTATCCTTCCTGGCTTCCCTGCAATACCTCGTAATTCAAATTCCTTTCCTTCTAAAAAAAATTTCAATAAAAGTTCTTGAAAATTAAAAGCTACCATCCCCAAAGATTGTAACCATTGTACTCCTAGTACAACATCAACACCTCCCATAGGAATGGAAAGCATTGGACTAGTCAATACATATTCCCCCATGGTTAGCTTGATATTATGGCATTTTCCAGAGCAATTTATAGTTCCTCCATTTGCAACCATCACTTGACATTCGGGTGCTGGGTATAGGAAACAATTTAATTCCTTGGCTACCTTACAATGAATAAAATTATGGGTGCTACCTGAATCAATCAACACTATTACCTTTTTCTTCTTGATCCGTCCTTCTATCTTGAGAGTTTGAGGAGTGGTAATTCCTGCCAGTGCATTACATGATATGGTCAGATTCATTTCTTCCTCTTCTAGGGTTGGTTCCCGGTGTATATCCTCTTCTTGTTCATTTTCTTCTTCCTCTTCACAATCTATGTAAAATAATTTCTTCTCAGCACACTTATGACCTTTAGTGTATTTTCTATCACAACTGTAGCAAAGCCCTTTTGCTCTTTTTTCTTCCAATTGTTGTGGTGTCAACCTTGTAGGTTGTGGAAATCTAGGCGTAGCAACACTTCCTTCTTTATAGAATTAAGTGGTAGGCTTCCTTGTCGCCATAATTTTACATTCAACTTTTCTTGCCAACCTGAATGCCTTCTCCAATGAATCAAGTTCCAAAACACGAACTTCATGTTGGATGTTATCCTTTAGAGTACCTAAGAAGAGATCAATCCCGTGTTCCTCTGGAATATTAGTTACCCTTATATTCAATTTTTGGAAGTCCTCAATGTGCTGCCCCACTAAACCCTTTTGTTTGAGATTTATCAATTGGCTAAAGAAGGTGTTGCTCTTTGTATCCTCATAATGTGCTATCATTTCCTCCGTAAAAATTGACCAAGTGACAATTTGTTTACGGGAGCAAAGCCATTGATACCATACAAATGTATTTTGTTCTAAATGTAAAGTTGCAATGCGTACCTTTTGTGTGTTTTGCACGTTATGGAGATCAAAATATCGCTCCATCTGTAGTATCCATGTTACAGGATCCTTTCCATCAAACTTCCTCATATCCATCTTTGGAATATGGTGGTTCTTCCCGCCAACATTAGAGTTTATGAAATCACGAGTAACATTTATTTTGTTCTCATCATGAGGTTCTTCTACTATCTTTTCACCATTAGGAAACATTTCTTGTATCAACTTTGTCAAACCTTCCATGTCTGCTTTTAGAACATTCTTCATGTTTTCCATTTTCTCATCGATCTTAGCTTCCATGTCATCCATCTTAGATTCCATGCTAGCCTCCATGCCATCAATCTTAGATTCCATGCCATCTATCTTAGATTCCATGCCTTTCTTCAAACCTTCCATTTCATTTTTTGTTTCTCTTTGCGAGAGTGAAATTTGTTGCACTTTCTCTTGTAATTTTGATATGTCATGTTGCCATTCTTCGTCTTCATGAGTCATAGTAGAGCTTTCCAAAGGCTTAATAGGTGTTGAATTCTTTTTAGGGGCCATTTTATAATCCAATACTGATATATATTCTACAATATGCCCTTGCAATCAATTCAACTTGATTCTTCAAACAAGACTTATGCAATTCGGAAAAAAATACACACCTTTTATTTGCTTTTGAGGAGCTCTATATTGAAATTTTATTATCTCTGTGATTTCGGCTCTTCAATATATGAAATTCAGCACTGAAGTTCCCCTATGAATTCTCTTTTGAATGCCACAGGTCTGACTTGATTTGGATTCTCCAAGACAAAGTTATGTCCAATCTCCCACAATGACCTAATTATGGACTGGTTCAGTATAACGAACTTGTACGGCTTGCCACGTGTCACTTTTTCATCCTTCGCCTCTGAAATTGACAGCCAAGAAACTACAGTCCACGTACTTGTGACCACTTTTTACGACATTCCAATCTGATGCTCAGAGAGAGAGAGTTATTGAAATTTTTCCACAATCACATTTTTGAGATGAAATTCAGGAGCCTGAAAAAGAACTACCTTCCACAAATCATATCTCCAAAAATATTGCGAACCAAGCTCTACAATTTTTTGATGATTTTCCTTAGGATTTCAGCTTCGTACCATAACAATTTCAGATTCTGAACCTTAGTAGAAAAAACGTTATAGAGAAAATGCCACGATGACCTGTTTAGGAGCTTGAAAAAAGACCTAACTTCCACAGATCATATCTCTGAATATATTGCGAACCAAGCTCTGAAATTTTTAGACAATATTCCTCCGGATTTCAAATTCGCACCCTAAAAATTTCAACTTCTGAAACTTCGTAGAAAAAACGTTATAATGAAAATTCCACGATGACCTGTTTGGAGCAGCGAAACCCTAGAATCCAAAGCTCTGATACCAAATGTTGGGAAACCAACTCCAAAAAGAGAAGAAAAGATATATCAACGCCTTAGAAATAAGCCACTTCGAGGGGGAAATCTCCAATACATTACATGAATGAAAAATTCTTGGATGATACAATTTACAAAACCTCCTTTCTATATATAGGAGTCCATGGGGCCATAATGTAATCCTAGTGGGCCATAATGTAATCCTAGCCGACCTAACAATAATAATTTAAGGGCACAATAATAACAAAATGGGGGTTACAAGGGTACAATAATAACAATAAGGGGTTTACACTAAAAATAATAAGGGACTATACTAGTGATATAGGGACCTAACATTAGTTCTTTCTAGATATGCTTTTCATCATTTGGTTGAATACTTCTCTAGCACTCCTGAGGTCCATGTTGTTATGTTTATTGGTTGTTTCTGTGGAAACGTTTTCCTAAAGTTCTTCAAGGTAAATCCAAATGAAAAAAATCCTATTTTACATATTGATATTTGTTCAAGATATTCTTGTGTGATACTTGAATTTCATAAATCTAGATTTCTATTTCGTTATCTATATAAATATATAAGAACAGGCCCATCGATTGTTCATATTTCTCAAACTATGGAGTTTTTCCTTTCCTGTTGCATGTTCTTTTATATTGCTATGTTGTGATTCAAATTTCTAGTTTTTTTTTCTAGTTATTCTCCTATGTAGTACATGCTTTGTTAGATTATATCAAAATTTATTCTTATTGTATTTTTCTTATGTATATTGAACTTATTATTTCTAGCGACTTTTGATTTTCCTAGATTTTTTATTCCTTTGGTGTATCTTTGCACCTTTAGGGGAAATTTCTAGTTTAAAGTCTAAGTCTTTAAAGGGTGCTAGCTCAATGGAAGAGCACCTGCTTTACAAGCAAGAGGTTGGTGGTTCGATTCCATCGTGCCCTGTTATTCATAGGGAATGATGACGATCAGTTTTTGGTAACGGATGCTTTTTTGACCATCACCAATGAGCTTATGGTGACATTTTTTGACCCTCGCCAAAATATGAAATGGTGATGGTCAACGAATGCCACCATATATACGCATCAATAGTGACGACCATTAAAGGTCTGTCACCATAAATCTTTGTTGTTGATATGAAATGATGAGGGTCATTGTTTATCATTATAGTCATTATTCGTGATGAACCTTGATGTCACCAATGATTTTATGGTGAAGGTCAATGAATGTCACCATATATATGCACCAATAGTGACGACCATGAAAGGTCCATCACAAAAAATCATTGTTCTTCATATGAAATGGTGACGGCCACTATCCTTCAGTATAATCAATATTCGTGACGGAACTTGAATGTCACCACAACACATAATTTTGGTGATGCCACCTTCGATGACGTTTAGTTTTTTGGTGACGGAGGCTATTTGTTGAGCTTCAAAGATGTTTTTCTCTTCCACCACATTCCACTTCATTTCCTTTTTCCATTATTAATTTCAAGCTTAAATGATCAATAAAATTAGTTAAAATTGCTTTGAGATCGTATATAATGTCTAACTTGCTATGTTTTCATGATTTCTTTGTTGTAGTACTTTTTGACTACACCTAGCTACAGAATGCAGACATTCTGTAGCTAGTTGCCGATTCTGCAGCTGTCTTCATGTCTACGCAGGTTCCAGGTGTCATCTTAGGGAAAAAAACATATGGTCGTATTCCACATCATTCCCTCATCATTTTTTGCTCCCCACGAAGTTTGAGTTAAAGTATCAAAGCGGTTATGCACGAAGAAGAGAGGTAGTTTCCTATCAAAACACAGACTCTACAGATGTCCGCAGTAAAGCACAAGACTGTTAATAAGAGTTTTAATTTTATTAGGAATGGGAAAGACACGTATCCCTATTTTTCTCAAGAAGTAGTTATGTAATTTCATTATAAGTATGACTCAGGAGACCGAGAAATTGTTGGTTATATTTTTGTTTTCTGTTGCTAGATTTTGGAAGGCTGTAAATACTCTGTTTTGAAGAATTTCTCCTTTAATGAAAGAGACATCATTTTATTGCACGATCTGAGTCAATATTGAGTAGATCTGCATGTTGATCCGGTGGTAGAGGGCCCCTACTACCCGTGAAGCGTTATGCATTTGGTTTAGATAAGTAGCCGTAGCTTTGTTTCATTCTTAATTTAAATAGTTTTCTGAACTTTTCTTACATTGGATACTACAGTTTAGCTTTGTTCTCATGAAGTATTCCGAAAGATCACTAATCCGGAATGAGGCATAATTGTAGCAATTTATAACTTTACGTTTTTTTTTGTTCAATTGTAATTAGTTGTTACAGCTAGTCCTATTCTCATTAATCTCTTCCAAAATATCACTAAATCTGGATAAGACTTAGCTGTAGTTTTTTGGTTTACCTGTGTATTGTTATGTTTTTATGCCCATTTGCACTGAATGATACAGCCAGACTTGTTTGTACAAACTATTCCAAAATATCACTCATCTTAAACAAGACAGGGCTGTAGTATTTCATAGAATTAGTTGCATTTTATCTCAGTCAATACTCCGGAGGTAGATGTCATTCTAGTTTAATTATGTCACTATATTCCAAGCTTGATAATGGTACTCTAGTTTAACTTTGTTCATTGTATTAGTATCATTTTAGTTCAGCTCCAATTCATTTCAAGTTAGATAATAACACTCTAGTTTAGTCTTAGTTCACTGTATTAGCATTCTAGTTTAGTTGTTATCCATTGCATTTTAAATTGTATTAGTTGTTAAATTTAGATACCACGGTCTTCATTATCTACAAAACTTCTTTTGTTCTAACTTCATATTAATACATCATCATCTGGACAGAAGCTAGTAATATCAGTTTAAGGCCTTGAGTATTTTGCAACTTTTTTTTACAATTTCACAGACAAGCCTTCTCTCAAAGACTATTCTAAAAAGAAATCTATAACTTTTGAATGAGGCATAGTAGTGCTAAATTGAGTTGCAGAATAGAATTAGAAGTTATTTTAGAGTAGAAATCTTATTGTGCTACAAATGTTCTTTTCCAATTATGTTCCAATAAACCTTTAACCATGGATGAGATGTTGTAACATTGTAAGTTGATTGTTGACTTAAGAAAACCTCAATTGCACTAAAAACTTATCCTTTTCTCAAGCTATTCCAACATATCTCTAAATGAATGAATTGGATGAGTTCATGATATGGGTTACTGAGTTCATGTTGTGATTTGTTTCTTTGCTATGAGTCCTTATCAAGCTTTGCATTTTTTGTCCTTTAGTGCACACCTAGTTTAGAATAGTTTCACTCTATTTTAGTGTAAACTTCTTATCTCTTTTTCAACATAAAAACCATAAAACCAAAAACATCATAAAAACACTAAACACAATGTAGTGAGAAACAAATACCTAGGCACATATAGTGCACCACACTTCAGCAGTTTACTAGCCCTAGTTGACAATTAATGAACTCAATTTAGGAACACTAAGTTGAGCACAACACTATTGTCCATCACCATTGCTCATATGAAATGGTGATGGTCACTATCCATCACTATAAATCATTATTGGTGAAAGAAATTGAATGCCACCACAACACCTATACTTCTGGCGATGCCACCTTTGGTGACATTTAATTTTTGGTGAAAAAAGGTTCTTTTGACCCTCACCGATGAGCTTATGGTGACCATTTTCGCCCCTCACAAATATCCTTTTTTCTTGTAGTGATTATACCTTAACATGTTTTTTATGAGCTTCAGTAGCTAACACAACAGTGCGGTGAGTCTCATATAATGGCTATTTTTAGTGAAGTAATTTCAAATTCAATGGGTAAAATAGCTTCCAAACTGTAAACGAGTTGAAAAGGATTCAACCCTGTTGATGTTTTTGTGGAGGTACGATATCCCCACAATGCTGAGTAAAGCATGTTGTGCCAATTCGATTTATGACTTCCTACAATCCATTTAATCATGTTGGTTAAAACTTTGTTGATAGCCTCAAGCTAACCATTAGCCTGTGGGTAATAAGGTGTGGAATTATCATGGTGTAAGCCAAGATGAGCGGAAATTCTAGTCATCATAATGTTTCGAAAGTGGATACCATGATCCGTAACAGTGGCATGAGTGACACCAAACCTAGCAATCACATGATTGAATATGAAAATATCTTTAGTTTTTCCTTCAGCCTTAAATTTATGAATTGCCTCGACCCATTTGGTAAGATAAACTATAGCGAGAATAATATACCCATGTGCCCCAACCGAGTGAGGGCTACATGTAACAAAATCGACGCCCCATTTTTCAAATTGACCAACATCTATGATTGGGTGAAGAGGAGCGGGAGGTGCACACATATTTCAATAAAATGTTTCACAATTATGACATTTTCTAACTGCAAGGATACAATATTTGAAGAATGACGGCCAGAAATAGCCAACACGCAATATCTTTTGGGTTGTGGAAAATCCATACATATGACCACCACATGATCTAGAATGGAAATCATTTAAAACCATTTCGGCTTCTTCATGAGTAAAACAACTTCGAAAAACAGAATCAACACCACAACGGTAAAGAGTGTCACCAAAAATATTATATTGTTGAGACTGATATCGAATCCTACGTCGATTATAGCATGAAAGTTTAGGTAAACAAGTTTGGGTTTAAATATATATAATGATATCTCCATACCAAGGATCCAATGTGCTGATCATAAGTAGAGATTCATCGGGAAGAATATCTTCTGCCACAGTTCCAGATTTAGTGTAGGGAAAGTCACACATAAGTTCAGCAATTACTAGTGATTTCTTGGATTTCGATTTTTTGAATTCCAAATCGAACTCTTGTAAAATAACTATCCACTTTGAGTATTTTCCCCCTAGCAGTTTTCTATTCAAAATGTACATCATAGGGTTGCAATTAGATATAACGGTAGTTTTGAATAATAGTATGCAGTGACACAATCTTTGGACAACTTGAATAGTTGCCAAGGCCAATTTCTCCACATGCATATACTTGATCGGTCAGTGTAAGGTTATGACTTAAGTAATAAATCACATGTTCATTGTCAGATTCATCCTCTTTAACTAATACCATTCCAATGGTGGAATAAAACATAGTTAAATATAAAAAGTAATCTCGGTGATAATCAGGTGGATGCAAAAATGATGCATGGGTCAACGCGTGTTTAAGTGCATAAAAGTATTTATTGGAAAGCTCTTACCAAATAAAAGGAACATCATGTTTTAATAAATAAGTGAAACCTTTAGTTAACTCCACATAGTTAGGGATAAAATGACATAAAAAAAATTCTTTCCTTTTCAAATTCTAGAGTTGGCAAAGAGTAGAAGGAGGAGGTAAATTGACAATAGCATCAACCTTTAAAGGGTCAACACGAATGCCTTCCTTAGAAACAATGAAACCCAAAAATCATCCAAATTGTACGTAAAATACACATTTGTGTGGATTTAATCAAATATTGTAATGCCTTCATCGCATAAAAATGGAATGTAAATGTGTAGGATGATCTTGCCTAGACATAGAATGAGCAGAAAAGTCAATCAAGTAGGGTATCACAATATGTTTGATGTCGTGAAACGCAAAAGACATGTCCCTTTGAAAAGTGGTGCTGACGTTCTTCAATCCAAAAGGTAATTTACAATATGCATATGTGCCCCATGGATATATAAATGTTTTTTTTGGCTGATCGACAGGGAGTATGTTTATTTGATTGTAACCAGAGAACCAATCCATGAATGAAAAGATTTCATTTCCAACACAATCATCAACAATTTGGTCGATGTAAGGGGTGGGATAATTTCCTTTGGGACAAGCTTTATTAATATTCTTATAATCGACACATACTCTGATAGTTCCCTGTTTCTTGGTCATTAAAACTATTTTGGATACCCAATCCGTCAATGGAACAGTATAAATGAAAACTGTGTGAAGTAGTTTTTCAACCTTAGCTTTAATAGTAGCAAATTTTTGTGGATGTATTGTACGTAGTATTTATCTAATAGTTAGTATCCAGGTATGAATTAATTTAGTGAACTACAATCTTAGGATCAATTCTTGGAATTTCTTCATAAGACCAAGCAAAGATGTCCTAGAGTTCCTGAAATAGGGATTTGTACATGTTAATCTCATATATTGAGCATGAAGCACCTATATGAATTTTTTTAGTTATTCCTTCTTTGATTGATATGTCAATTGGAATTGTTGCTGAAATGTTTCCTAAATTCGTCTCAGAATCTAAATGTAGGATTGAAATTGGATTTTGAGGTTCCTTAACATATTTAGTCAGAAATATTGTTTAAAATTCATTTTTAACTCTATCAAGTTCTTGTAGAAAATAAGAGTGATGGTGAAGATCGTCCCAAGGTAATTCCTCCAAGGACAAAATTTCTCGAATATTTTCATCGCTTAAAAATATGTGTTGAAAAGGATCAAAAAAAGATGTTATGGTTAAACCTGGTAGAGAAGAAGACTCATCATTCACTACAAGGAAAATATCCTCTAGTGGAGGTTATAAAGGAGATTTTTAGTGTTATAAAATTGGACAAAATTGTCAAAAAAACATTTTCTACAACATCCGTTTATGGTTATGGAGGTTTTGGTGAAGCTTTTAATGGAAATTCAACACAACTAAAAAAACCAGGCGGCCAAAGGTTATTACGGATGTTTTTTCCATCAGTGCGCTACTAAGGTGTCAATGCACCAGTGCATGTCATCTAGAAGGTGGCACGGGACGGTTGAAGGTGCATGCACTGACTCGTCAAGGTATAAAACTGCACCAGGTGCAGTGTTGGTGATACAATGCACGGGGACGTTCTAATTGGTCTTGGGTTTTGTGCGGTGCCCATAGGTCATCTTAACGCACCAGTACGTAAACTTATAGAAACACACCGGTGCACAGTATCAGACAAACGCACCGAGATTTATAATTGGTATTGGCATTTGTGTGGTTCCCATAGGTCATACAAATGCACCAGTGCGTAATCTCACATAAACGCACTAGTGCACAGGATCTCATAAACGCACTGATATATATAATTGGTATTGGTATTTTTGTAGTGCCCATAGGTCATAGAAACGCACCAGTGCGTTGTATCATAGAAATGCACCGATGTATAGTCACTGACACAAACCCGTGTTCATTTTGTATTTTTTAGAAACATCGACCTATGACAATGCAATTATTGTGATTTTTTAAAATTCATTATTTATCAAAAGTCGACACATCTTATAACAATATTCATATTAATTAAGTTTTTATTAATGCATTTGAATGTGATGTTTGGATTAATTTGTTATATCATATCATCAAATTTCACATCTCTTCACTATAATATTTAATCATCCATAAATTTAATCAATGGTGTTACATTTCACAGTGACAATGGAGAATGCAATAGAATAAATTAAAACATATTTCATGATATATATATATATATATATATATATATAAGAGAGTCTTTGTCATACAAAATGGGACAGTTATTGGTATCCCTTTGTCTTTCAATTGGGACACTATCTCCATTACATTAAACAAAATGTCTGATTTCACAGAAAAATATTTCAAAAAATACACGCCTTGCTTTGAAATCCAAACATAGTGATCATCATTCTTTGCTTCAACTGTTGTCACTACTAGCGCTACTTCCATGACATGGGTTATTTTCAAGAATGTTTTGTTCACGTTTTTTATTTTTTTCTTCTTCTTCACCTTCGATTTACAAACATAAAAATAAAATGTAATGAGTATATATACATTGGCGAGAATAATGAAAATTGCAATATTAAATAATATACATCAATGTAAATTGAAAAGAAATGGTGTACCATAGCAAAAATTGACTCATGAACTATGCACATTCTTTCAAAACCATGTAGTATGCCATCTTTCAAGATTTCATCTATTTCCACAGTTCCATACTTTGTTTCCGCAAGTTTTATACCCCATAAAAAAATCATATATTTAATATAATTTTTTTTTTTATTCTATTAATTATAGACGGATCTAAGTAAAACAAGATCAATAGATGCTTACAAATTCTACAATTAATTTCTGATATGCCAACATATACTCACAACCCATATTTACCCTAATCTCAATCAATTCGTCTGATGGTTCTTATTTGTATGTTAGCACCTGTTTGAATAAATTCAATGATTATTTTTTCAAAACAACTTAAAAAATACAAAAATGTAATCTAGTTAAGTTGTTATAAGGAAGTAACAATTACTCACAAACTTAGATATCAACCCTTTTCTTCCTTGTCGTCCTATTTTATGTGCTGAATGGGTTCCATTTTATTTTCTTTTATGCAAGAAAATACTTGAAAATTAATATTTAATGCTAAATTGTTTATTTATTGTACCTAATGATAGAAAAATTCAATGATTACATATTACATTTGAAGCACATTGTTGTTGAGATGGCTCCTCCTGCAATTCAATTTTGTCCATTTCTTTGATCATCTCCTTGTACACCTTTTTGGATATTTCTACTGGCATATTTCTGATATCAGCTCATTCATCTTTTGAGATTTTCATAATCTTCCTGAAAATGTAACCTGATAATAATCTATTTGATTTTTATATTGATATATGAAAAATAAATATAACAAAAGTGATATTTATAAATAATTCTAGACAAACATTTAAAGGAATATTACTTTTTCATTCTTTCTTTTCTGTTGCTATATGTTTTTGCTATCAAAAGTCTGACATGTATCATTGACCAATTCCATGCAAATACTTCTTGTAGTTTAGATAAGATTTGGTGCTTGGAATCATTGGATTGATTTTTTTATTGTAAGTGGAAAGAACGTATATACATTGTTCCACTAGAGCCCTCAAATTTTTGTAAAAGTTTTTCCTCCTTTTGTTAACCTCTAGCACCACTCCAGATGAGCTAAGGAGCAATTCATTTTCATTTGCATGTTCTATTTTTTTTCTTTTCTTAGAACAACATTCCTTTTCTAAGTTGTTGGTCCCTGTAGAACATTAAACATATGTGAAATAATATATTTTTTGACACATGTTATCCAATAATTTTAAGTATATTATTAATGAAAAAAAAAATCATATTGGATCGATAGTATTTTTTTATTCACCCGATTAATCCTTTTGCATTTTTTCCATCAAGCTTTTATGCTCTTCTCGTCCTAAATCATAAATAATCTTATTGAGCTTCATCTTTTGGTTGCTCTGCATGATACACAATAAAAATACATATTAGTTAAACTTACATATAGTTCAAAAATCATTTTTTTTGTAAAGAATTTACAAAGAACTTGCCTCTTTTTCTTTTCTTGATGTGTTATCAGTATTTTTGTTTCTTGATCTCTTGTCAGTCATTTCTTTATCAATATGAAACCTATAACATATCATTCATTAATATATTTTATAAATAAATTGTCAAACTTTCAGGTAAAAAAAATTCTCAAGAAATCGATGTGCCATTCATGGTGTACGCACTGACGTCGGTGCGTGGGGGTCTTATAAACGCATCGCAAAAACAATATAATAGACTATATAATGCTCTATGTCAACAAGGAGGACACGTGTGTTACATGTTAACCACCGCACCGATTAACACATACAAAATAATAAAAATCGTCCAGTGTTAGTTTTTGTAGCATAAACGCTATGCGCAAACAAGGGATGACCATACATTTCTCTCTATCAACTAGGAGCCCGATGCAGTGCGTTATATGTTACATGGTGCACCGATTAACATAATAAAACATTTTTTTTCGAAAGAGCATGTGCGTAGTGTGCCATAATGAAATAGCACACAGGTGCCCTATTTTACATATGGTGCACTGCTTAAAAAAGCATTGTTTTGAAATTTTTTTATTACATAGTACTTTTGCGGTGCGCTGGATAATCTAGTGCACTGGTGCATTAGGTTACGCAGGGTGCACCAATAAAAAAAAATATTTTTTTTCAAAAATTCACGCAAGGGCCAATATGGATTAGGATCCGACTATGAAAGTCGTCCTGTGGGTTGGATATCATAGGCCTATATATAGCAATACTAACCCTATAGTTCTAAAATGAAAAGCCCTAATTATGAAATCAGAGAAACAGGGAGAAGAAAGGGCAGAAACAAAAACAATGAAGGGTTTAGAGTAAAATTGGATTTTTTTTTGTTTCTGAAAATGAAAAACAAATTAAAAAAAATTTCTTACTGTGTAAAATAACTACAGAAAAAGTAAAAAATAATAATAAAATTTAATCAGGAGATCGTTTGAAATTCTATGCTACAGGGTTTGAATCACCAAATTTTTGGAATTCTGATTGTCTGAATACTTCTCTTCTAACGTATTTCACTACTCCATTGTGCTCTCATGCTCTCCTGCTCCAGGTATGCCTCCTGCAACTCTCTGGCTGATTTTTTTTGCAAAAATAGTAAAATAATGAAAAGTGTTTAGTATTTAAAGAGCTATTTTATGAAATTAGATTTTGGAAAATATTTTTCCGTGCATTTTTCAATTTACTGATTTTTTTTCACTTAAAGAAAATAGATTTGCGCTTTTTTTTATTTGCGATTATTCGTCACTGGTGCATCACTTAATATCACCACACCAGTGCATCCATTGATAACATGACACCGGTGCGCAGTAACTAAAACACACCGGTGCAGTTATCTGTACATTAGCAACAATTACAAGAAGTCCATTTTTAAGGCACCAACATTACTTTTAGATGTGTACACCAAATTTATTGTTGATTTTTCTCAAATGCAGGGAAAAAATATCATAATTATATAGAATGGAAAATTATTCAAAATCTAGCTCGTTCCATAATATTTCTCAAAGTCCATCGCAAAGTTCTCGCTATCCATCTCGAGACGTAATATTTACTTCAAATTTTATTTATATTTTCATTATCTAATTGAATTTATGTTTTTAATCCATATCAATCATGCACAAATCAATTAAATTTATAATGTATACAAATTTGCAGGTTCATGAAGATTTAAAATCGAGTTCAGATGAAAAAAATATTCAAATAGCTCCAAAATGACAGAAGCTCTTATCAGGAGAAGCATACCACAAGGCGCATTTGGTAAATGAAATGGACAACCGCTTTACCCTGCCAATTGTAACAATATTGCATCTTCTATCCACAATCCTGAGACAATTCTGGTAATAATTATAATTTTTTGGTATATTGATTAATGTAATTATTTCAATGTCAAACCAATTAATCATGCAATATTGTTAACGTGCTTACTAATTGATATCATATATTTTTTACTAATCATGTTCAAATATTTTTTTTAAATTATTAGGATTCTAGTGATGATGAGAGACCTACCTACCATCTTCCGTTGCACCCCACAACAATTCCAAATCGAGAGGAGACTAAATTAAGAGAAAAAATCGGAGAGGAACGATGCCAAGAATGGTTGAATCAACCACCAATTCAATTCCCACTACTTCCAGATTCACCAATTAGAAATTACTGCAACAATAGTAGTTCTTCACAAGCTGGCAATGGAGGTAGTCAAATAGAGGTTGGTATGGATGATTACTTAAGGGATACAACTTCCATGGAGACAATGTTGTTAGATGCATTCCAAAACGTGATCAATTATGGGATGATGCTCAGATCGCTGAAACCTTTTTCGAAAGCCTTAAATTTGCTTCCACCACCCCTCTCTTTGGACCTAGCAGTCAATCAAAGTATACCCAGTTGGGGACAACGATGTTATTGTACAACTTGAAAGCAAAGTTTGGCTTGTGAAATGCACGTTTCTCGAAACTTTTGAGGTAATTTACCATAAAGTGATCCCTTATATAAATTTGACAAATATAATTAGTACACAATGAACATTACAAATGGTAAATTTTATGAATGTTAATAATTATATCGGAATTAATGTAAATTTATTAATATATTTTTCCATGATCACCAACTACAGGTTATTCAACGATAAGGTTCTTTCGAGTGAAGAGGCAACGAAAATGTTGAAAATGTTGGGTGTTGAGTACATATCATATCATGCATGTCCAAATGATGGTATTGTATATAGAGGAGAAAATGCAGACGAAGAGATATGTCCGAAATGTGGGCATGATAGGTGTGATAAATAAAAAAAGAAGGGTAAATCACGTACTATTCATCCTTTTAAGATATTGAGGGACATGCCTATAATCCCAAGGATTCAAAGGCTATTTTGTTAAAAATAATTAGCTATGTTGTAGGGATGGAATGCCCCACACAAAAGTGATTTGGGAGTTATGTGAATCCCAAATGATTCAATAGCCATGAAGCATATAGAGGATACATGGCCTGATAAATTCAAGGATTAAGTACGAATTCTATGACTTAGAATAGCTGTTATCACCCAAAAAAATTCAAAACATCATTGTTTTTGGTCATGGTTCAAAATTGGGTTTAGAAGTCAATTTAGGATTTGATCAAGGGTAGGTTCTATATTTTTATATTTTAAAGCCCATCCTTAGGTTATGATAAAGTCTTATTTGAAGTCCCTTCATGTCAAATATCCATCATTTTCATTTGTGGGTCATTTCCTAAAAGTTTCATGTCAAAACTATTCAATTAGCCAAGAAACCTCATTTTCGTAGTGCCACTAGTTCAAAAAAGTCACTTTGGCTACGAAAGTGTTGATAGTTTTGTAGCGCAAAAAGTAAAACTGTTGCTTTATGTAATTGATTTTGATCAATAATGCAGAGGGGTTTTCTTCTTGACAGACCTGAGATTCTCATGGGGTTTTAATGTTTTATTGATCTACATATTATGTTTAACTACTTGCAGTAGATTTCATTGCTATTACTCAGAATTCATAACCCTATGCTATGACTTCCTTTAGTAATGAAATGACTGTGTTGACCTATGTTCTTGACTGAAACGTCTTTGTTAAAAAACCCTATTTGCCTCAGCTTCCATGTCAAGGAACCTTGCCACTGAACCTACTGATTTGTTGACTCCATAAACCCAATGGTAGTATTAGCCTTCATCTTTTCAACCTGTAAACATAAAAAACCAAGACACAAACAATAGATTTAGCCATCTATCTTTATCATTAATAAATATCACTAACCCTTGAGAGATTCCTCTCAGGATGAGGAGGCTAAGACTCAGTCACAAAATTGGTTTGAAATAGTTACACTGAAGTTGTTTGATTAGCAACCAATCAGGTACAATTTTTGTGATAATATTTTGGCATCATTGCTGGGGATCGAAGGTATAAAATTTCCATGGGAAGAACAACAAAGTTTCAGTTCTAAGGTCTAAGAGCATCATACACTTAGGCACATATTGGATGTATTTCTGCTCTGACGACTCCACACATCAAATAATGAATTGGAAGGTGACTCCATTGGTTGAAGATCAGTAGCTTGATGAAGTTTCAGAATGAGCTCCATTGCTCCATTGCTCACATCCCTGGTTTTCCAAATCCTATGCCAAACATTGAATGGTTAACTGATCTTCCTATATTTAAATATGAAACGAAAGATAATGTTTCTCTTAATTTGGTTATATTCCATATGCATGTACACAGTCTTAAGGTTCAGTTCCCTGAGGATTGTCTCATGAAGATGTTTATGGCCACTTTGGAAGGAAAAGCATGGTCTTGGTATGAAAGCTTTCTAAATGGTTCATTATATTCTCTTTCTGATTTCCATGTTGCATTTTATGAGATGTATGAAGAGTGTCATCCCTCCTTATTTCTAGTCAAAGACTGTTGTAAACAATGTGTGAGTTTTATTGAATATTTGGATAATTGTTATGAAGATGATGAGTTCATGGATGAGGAAATTTTAGAGGCCCTTCATGACAATCCCTTTCATCACCAAGAATAAAGGATATATTTTCTCTTGGATGAAAATGAAACCCAACAAGAGTTTATTTATGAAAATTTTGATATATTCTCTGAGTTTGATGAAACGTTGCAACATATTTGTCAGTCTTTTGATCATCAGGAGTATGAGAATCATTTCAAACAGCAAGAGGAAATATTTGAAAATTCTTGCTACAATCCTCAGGTATAGGAAAAAGTTGATTCTTCTTGTCATTTCTTGCATCAGCCTACATCAAATGATGATCACACTAATGAAGAAGTAGGTGAAAAATTTTCTTTATCCTTGTCTTCTAATCTGAAATCATTTGAGTGCAAGTCAGAAGTTAAGATTCAATTTATGGATGAAGTTGCTAAGAACCATGAAAAGGATATTGAATTTTTAGAAGATAAAATTCAATCTCATAATATTCATGATCAAGATCAGTATTTTCAAATGATTTTTATGCCAGAAAACAAAGAGAGGGTGTTGCCACCTTTCTCCTCCGAGTTTGAGGAAGAATACACTGTTTTTTAAAATCAGTTTGAAAAGCAGTTTGAGAGCACACAATTGAAGTCGTATGTGGTTGATCAAAGCATGGATGAGTTTTCCAAAGCTGCAGAATTTCATGAGAAGCATAAAATAGATCATGTCTTCTTTGATCCTACAGCTGACTACATGGAAGAGTTCTACAGTTCAGATTTTCAATTATATTTTCATTATGAGGAACACATCCATTTTATGTTGTCTTGGTCATTTCAGTATCATGATTACTATTGGTTCAAGTGCAGTCAACAGGTTCAAGTGTTAGATCAGATCAATGACTGGCTTCATTGGAATTTTCATGTTTCTTGAGTTAAAAATGGAGATTACAGCTGTTAGGGTAGGTCGGAGTATGTGAATAAGCTCAAAGTTGACTGAGCAACTTTTCAGTGGGTACAAATTTGGTTCTTCTACAAAGATCATCAAGCTTGAGCCCAAGGTGAATTCCATAAGAGCTTGGCAAATTTTTCATAAATTTCAGAGTTTTTATTTCCAAGAAGATGGATGGCACTGGAACTATAGGTTCTTTGGTGTACCACATGGGCACACCATCCCAAGTGGAGCCACTGTTATCACCCAAAAAATTTCAAAACATCATTGTGTCAATTTTTTTTTGGCCATGGTTCAAAATTGGGTTTAGAAGTCAATTTAGGATTTAATAAAGGGTAGGTTCTAGATTTTTATATTTTAAAGCCCATCCTTAGGTTATGATAAATTCATCTTTGAAGTCCCTTCATGTCAAATATCCATAATTTTCATTTGTGGGTCATTTCCTAAAATTTTCCTATCAAAACTATTCAATTAGCCAAGAAACCCCGTTTTCATAGTGCCATGAGTTCAAAAAAGTCACTTTGCGCTACGAAAGTACTGATAGTTTCGTAGCGCAAACAACAAAACTCTGTTTTTTTCTGACTTTGAGAAGTCAACTTCAAAGGAGGTTTATGAGCACCTGGAAATTCATTTTGTAAATATGAAAGAGGTTTTTCTTCATAATAGAACTAGCTACAAAAACCTCTCTCGGTTTCTTCAAATTCATTAGGAGGTGGCATAAATTGATAAATTAAAATGTGCTACGAAACTGCTATTACTAAACTGTCCTATACATGAATGTTTAGCAATAAAATTCAAGTTCCGTTTCTGGCCAAATGAAAAAGTGTTTTGGAATTCTAAAAGACATTTATCTTCATCAATGCCCTAGATAAAAAAACCTCTCTCACTTTTTTCATAGGTGTTATCAGTTGGGAGATACAAGACTTTATTTGAAGCCCTATTTTCAGAAACAGAATTTTCCTGTTTTACACGAGTTTTTCAAAGGTAGTTTCTGGACAACAGGAGATGTGTTTCAAAATACCTAGAGAGGGTTTTATTCAATAAATAATGGCATATAGAAACGTCTTTCATTTTATCTAACACCATCATGGATTAGGAGATTTGGGCTATGTCCCAAGACATATTTTTAAGGAAAAAACAGGGAAAATCTACAAGAAATACCTCATGAAGGATGGAATAGCTGTGTTTTTTAGTTGATATGGTTTTTTAAATGATGGAATAAGGTTTATTTTGAATTTTTGGCACATTTAAAATTTACATTTTGGAATTTTTTTGACAAAACTGCTCACTCAACAGTTTCATAGTGCAGACAGTGTAAAAAAGGAGAAAAGCGCTACAAAACTACTGTAGCAGCTTTTCTTTCCCTTTTTCATCAAATTTTGAGGGGTAAAATAATGGATCAAGAACTGAAATTGCTGAGGAGGATATATTTAAAGATAATTAAGTTATTTTTGGAGGAAAGAGGTCAATATTTTGAAGAAAAAAGGGTAAAAGAGCAGCGCTACGAAAGGCGCTACGAAACTATGTTATTTTCGTAGCGCAGTCTATTACAGCTCATTTGAACAGTTTGAAGATGGTTTTGGACAGCTGGAGCTTAGGAGAATTTTTGGCAAGTGTTACTTCAATTTATAACAGCAAAGGACCTCGAAATAATGAGTTCATGATGGTCAGAATGTTTCAAGAGTGCAAAGGACCCTATGCCTAGAAAATAGGGGATTGTTTCCTACTTTGATGGAGGTGAGCATTATGGTCATAAAGATTTGAAGCCTATAATCCAGATTCGACCATGTGTGAATACACTTGGAAAATGGTGTAATTTATTTTAGATAAGGTTGTAATGGATAGAGATAAGGAGTTTGAATCCTATTTGTAATAGGACTATTTAGTAGATTAGCTGTCTTTTTGTAATAAATACCAGGTCATATGGTTATGCAAGGTGTCAAGAGTCAGGAATTCGATGTATCTAGCACAAGATAAGATTATCTCATGTTGTAAATGGTTTATAAAGGACTAAGAAGTCGAAGCAAAGGGTTGGAGACTTTTTGGCAAAAATGTTGCTTTATGTAATTAACTGTGATCAGTAAGCAAAGGGGTTTTCTTCTTGACAGATCTGAGATTCTCATGGGGTTTTAATTTTTTATTGATCTACATATTATGTTTAACTACTTGGAGTGTATTTCATTGCTATTACTCAGAATTCATAACCCTATGCTTTGACTTCCTTTAGTAATTAAATGACTTTGTTGATCTATGTTCTTGAGCAAATTGTCTTTGTTAAAAAACCCTATTTGCCTCAGCTTCCATGTAAAGAAACCTTGCCACTGAACCTACTGATTTTTTGACTCCATAATCCCAATGGTAGTATTAGCCTTCATCTTTTCAACCTACAAACATACAAAACCAAGACACAAACAATAGAGTTAGCCATCTATATTTATCATTAATCAATATCATTAACCCTTAAGAGAGCCCTCTCAAGCTGAGGAGGCTAAGCCTCAGTCACAAGATTGGTTTGAAATAGTTACACTGAATTTGTCCGATTAGCAGCCAATCTGGTACAATTTTTTTGATAACAATAGCCATGGATGACATCAACCCATATTCCTGCCAGAACACCAACTATTCTGTTTGGCCTCTAGTAGTGATCAATAACAATATGCCCCCATGGTTTTCCGTGAAGAATGAACATATTATGTTGGATCTCATAGTCCCTAGTAGAATACAAGTGAAGAATATGGATGTCTACTTACAACCATTGGTAGATGAATTTAAGGAACTATGGGATGGGATAAATGTATACGATGTATCAAGACCCATTTCAACAAAGAGGAGTTTTATGTTGTATGACATATGTGCTTACACGGCACATGATTATCGAAGCTTAGGAGTTTTCTCTGGTAAATTAGATGTTTAATTTATTGATTTTTTTATATAAATAACAATATTATTTCACATATTAGTTATTTAATTCGTTGTAATTGTTCTGATCTTCATGATATTCTTTAACGTGCCATGCATATTAATTTTATACAATAATCTCTTCGGTCTTGTAACAAAAGGGTATTTTGGATGTAAATTTTGTGGACCTTCTCTGAAAGCTAGATGGTCTAAGGACCTACGAAAGCCATTGTATGATTGCTCTAGGGTATTCGTTCCAGAAAAACAACCTTACAGAAGAGAAACATCCACTTTCAATGGTAAATGAGAGAGAACCCAAAGGCCTCCAATAATGACACTAGCTGAATGGCTTAGAGCATATGAGGGAGAGAAGGAGAAGGAGTTCATATAAATGTTTGATTCAAATGGGGATCCTATGTTTTCTGATCCAGAACCCTTCAATACCTATGTTGAGAAATGACCCATTTGGATGAAAAGGAAATCTATATTTTATAACCTCCCATATTGGGAGCATCCTAAGATTACCCACTTATTAGATGCCATGCATATATTTAAAAAAAAATCATCTTCTTTATGGACGAACATATCATCAAAACAAAGTGACACATTGGCTGTTAGGAAATATCTTATTAATTCAAAAACTAAAAAGAAACATTGGCCGAGATGATTAGAAAGTACAGGATCAGAGGTAGGCATTAGTCCCTCTAATTCATGGTATTTAAAGGAAGGTGATGTCCCTTGAATTTAAAAAAAGATGATCTTTCTTTGGAAAAGGAAGTTATAATGGGTGTGAGGGTGCCATCTTCATATGGGTCTTCACTATGACGATGCTTCACCGTGGATGACCATTTCTCGGGGTTGAAATCACATGACCATCTAAATATTCTAAGAGTACGTATAATGTCGAAAGAATGATTTTATTATTTTTTATATTAATAAATTTTATCCCATGCGGGGATTATAAAACATAACTAATTTTGTATACTATTGCACATGTTTATAACTTTGCAGTGTCATTATCCTTTGTTCCTGCGTGGGTGTGTGAAACATGAATTCCCTCAAGACCTAGGACGTGCCATATATAAATTATCTTCATTTGTACATTGGATCATGTCAAAGGAGATTCATGTGGCTAGCATTCCACAGTGGCATCAAGAGATAGTTGAGATTGTTTGTCTGTTTGAGAAGGAGCTGCCGACAAGTTTCATGGACTTGCAGGTTCATATTATAATCCACCTAGCATATGAGGTTGAATTAGTTGGGGTGGTTTCTTGTCATTGGATGTTATTCTTAGAGAGGTACATGAAGAAATTGAAATGTTTTGTTCGACAAAGGGAAAAACCCAAGGGGTTTATGGCAGAGGGGTACATATCGTATGAGTATTTCTATTATGCCAGTGAGTACATCAAGCAGATCGACAACAGACTAGGTGTGGTGATTTGGGATGATGAAAGAGATGAATACAAAAGAGAAGGGGAGTTTCTCCAAACGAGTGGAAAAAAGTGCTTGGTAAATAGTAAGTGACTTATAATTTTTCAAATTTACACAAAGTAAATAGTCATGTTGAACTGCGATATAATGTATATTTTCATCTCTATGTACTATATAATGTCAGTTTGATTTCATCGGCGAATGCAGAAATTGAAGCAATCAATAAATTTGTTATTTACAATTCTGAAGCGACACAACCGTGGGTCACATTGTACGAACAAAAGAGAATGAAATGGGATAATGAAAAGAAATAATTTAGACGGTTGAATGGTAGAAGTGTGCCTTATCCCAATTATTTAAAAGAAAATATGCCAAAAATATGCCCCAATAGCTGGGTTTCTAACCAAGTTAGAGAGAAATACAGTACAACTGGTCATTACCCGCATGCTGAAGAAGATGTGCTAAACGTAGAGATTGGGTGCAGCAACTCAGTAATAATCTATTTAATTTATATGTATATTTGAAACTTAATAATGCACCTTTCAAATGAAATTACATCTATATTTCATATTTTAACTATTTGGTTATTATAAGACACCTGACACTATGATTTTTTTAACTTTTTTATAATAGGTGCATTTGTTCCCATCTATGTGGGCATATGGACACCATTTTTGCACAGAAAATGCCAATGCTGGAAACATCACACAAGAATGTGGAGTGGAAGTCGAGTTCGATCAATCTGGTCGATCTAGCCACCATGATCAAAACCTAGTATGAAGGATGTTAGGCTATGTCAGAAAGATACAAGAGATTATTGAAGTGAATTTCTCTTCTTTCCAATGTGTTATTTTTAGGTGCAAGTGGTGGGACACCTTTGATCAGAATAATGTAAAGGAAGATCGCGATAGTAGGCTGATATGTATCAACTCTATAAAGATGTGGGATGAAGCTAAGGAGCCCTATGTTTTCCCAAAAAACTACAACCAGGTGTTTTTTTTACCCATATGTGTTGGATAGGGATTGGCAGTTCGTATTGAGATATGACCGTAGATCAAAACATATTTTTGAGAATAATAGTGTTATCATGTCATGTGAGGTGGAAGATAATGAGGGTGATCATGAGAGTCGAGAGTGATATGGTACATGTGCTATTTCATCAATATTTACACTTTTTAAGATGGGTTTTTCGAAACATTATAATATGTATTTTGAATTAATTGGTAGTTTGCATTGTGTTAATGTTAAAATCAATATTTCACTTGATAATTTGCAATTATTTTGAACTCAAAAACAATGGCATACTGTATAAAGCTATTTTTTTGTATGTAAGATCATAATAAAATAATGATAATTCTAAAGTACATGAATTTAGTTGCATTATTTTCTAAAATTTATTATGTTGCAAAAATTCATATTATTCTACATTTATTATTTTACAATTATTTAAAATTTTATAAATTTACTAATTTAAAATTTTTAATAAAATCATTTCA
Source organism: Pinus albicaulis (assembly GCA_034641835.2). Taxonomy (NCBI): domain Eukaryota; kingdom Viridiplantae; phylum Streptophyta; class Pinopsida; order Pinales; family Pinaceae; genus Pinus; species Pinus albicaulis. Next base: position 1,375,919,163 of record CM076577.1, read on the forward strand.
CATTAATACAATTAAAATTTTACAAATATTTTACATACAATTAGAATTACAATTACAATTACAATTTTACAATTTCACATAAAATTACAATTAAAATTACAATTACAATTTAGAATTTTACATACAATTACAATTTGACAATTACGATCATTTCATAGTAATACAATTAAAATTTTACAAATATTTTACATAGAATTACAATTACAATTACAATTTTACAAATTTAAAATTTACAATTACAATCACAATTTTACAAATTTACATATATACCTTTAAATTACAATTTTAGAATTTTACATACAGTTAGAATTTTACATATATACAATTACGATTACAAATTTACAAATTTACATATATACCATTACAATTACAACTTTAGAATTTTACATATAAATACAATTTTAGAAATTTACATACAATTAGAATTAAAATTACAATTTTACAATTTTAAATATATATACAATTACAATTAAAATTACAATTACAATCATTTCACAATAAATTAAATATTACAATAACAATTAAAATTTTACAAATGTTTCACATACAATTACAATTTTAGAATTTTACATACAATTAGAATTACAAATATTACAATTTTACAATATCAGGATCATTTAATATTAAAATAATTAATAAAATTCACGATCATGATAACCATTGTACAAACATCATATTCGACTAAAAAACACATTCAAATTCGCTAACATCATCGTGATCATGATCATCTAACAAAAAACGATTAACATTGTCTCACATCACCAAAACACAAACATCAAATATACTTCTCATCTGAAATATTTGCTATCACATACACATCTATATGCAAGCTGCACATTAAATGAACATATCTAACATGACCTAACAATATATGCGTAATGATGATCACCAACATACCATACAACTGCGAACGCTTAACCTAAAAAATTACTTTCAATACATACCATATATATATCCATACATATATATATATATATATATATATATATATATATATATATATATATATATATATAATGTCAAAAATATAAACTGTAATATAAATGTCATATATCAGCTCATGGTACATCATCAATAGCAGTACTAGTTGAGGCCTGCTTAGTCAATGGTGCAGCCTCGACAAGCTCGGATATATGTTGATCATCACGTGCGTGTTGATCTGGTACTCGTGCCTCAGGCTTATCAGGATGAACTGTCGACTGCTCTTCGTGATGACTCAACATGATCTACGGTCCATCCTGCTCATGATCATGAGTATTGCTGGATGTTGCAGGCTGCTGACTCGACGTGACCGATCGTCCAGCCTGCTCTCCATGATGACTGTTGCTCGATGGTAGTGGAGGCTGCTCATCTGTTGTGATGTGAGGGGAACGATGATCATTCCCCTGATCGTGATCATCAGATGATGCATTGACATTTATCGCAGACTATCGATCACGTGTTGCGTCTCAACCATTCCTATAATGTGTAAGGGTCCTCCTCAGCCGCGTAACTAAGGTTATAGCTCCTACGATATGCCGCATCAGGCTGTACATGTCACGCGGCATACCTCTCCACATGTTTACCAGCCTACATCGGCCTGCATGTCTCTCACAGTAGCGGGCCTGACTCCTCCCTCAACAATCAATGCACAAAGTTGGTCACCCAACTCCATCCTCAATTTGCTATCAAGCCTAACGTGGCTAGGAAAAGACTATACCAGTGCACTAGCAGGAGTAGGTCTCTCTGCACTGACCTCCTGATGATCCTCGACATCTGGCATATCCTAGTCGTCATCAGGATCCAGACCTAGATCATGTGGTGGTGCTGGCATGTCCTCGCCATCAAAAGACCCAATATCTACAAAATATATACAAGTAAACAACAATAATTAGACAATTTCATTACACAATTTAATAAAAAAAAGTTAAAGAACATGTTAGAATAAATTTAAATAAAACAATAATATTACCTCTATCATCTGACAGCTCATCATCTGTGAACAAGATGTTGGTACACCCTCGCCAATCCAAACCAGCATAACGATAGGGGACCATAATGAAGGGATGCTTGTCAACATTGGCTAGCAACTCTAGTGCATCATGCAATATCCTTGCGGAAAACTCAGTCTCGCCCCTCTTGGGCATCATTTGTCCCCACATGTGCATCCATGCTTCCAAGATGGGCCTATGAGGCTACCGAACAAAAGTAGGCCTCGTCTTTAGAAACCTCTCAAAAAATAAACAAAAAATCTTTGAAGCAAAAGGGAAGTTGACCCTCCCTTGTGCATGAGTACGACATCTATCTAAGGCTGTACACAACTACTGCAAAAAATGGTAGACCACCTGACAAGTCGTGGCTCCTGTACTAAAGAATCAACATAATATAGAAGCGAGAAACTAATGCATTTCCCATCGCTGGTGTTGTGTGTAATGGTCGAAATCAAAATTGAGAGGCACCTCACCTCCTCACTACCAAATGTAGCAATATGTAACTGACCTTCGGAGTCCTGAAAATATGAAGGAGATAGTATATCTACGTTAATGTATCTCTGGGAGTACACCAACTGACTCCCTGTGGCATAGCCAACTAGAACCTATGGGAACCTTTGAGAATCGCCTGTTCACCTGTGAGAGGCACGAGAGAGGGAGAGATATGCATACCGTCGCCCTATTACAGTAGCTACCAAGGGGATCCTAAAGCAGGGAGGCCTCCTCAAGTTTTTATGAGGAGGCTACTTCCCTAAACGGACATGCTTTGTTTTTTAGACATATTATCTACAGGTTATAAAGCAATTGTACCGTTACATATGCCAATTTGTATGGACTCAAAGGAATTTCATTACCGTAGTAGTCTAACTCAGATTCTGAAGGCACAATCCATGCGTCATTAAATGGTATTGTGCTTGATGTAATCATGTTGATACTGGAAATAGTACGAGGCACCTTAGGAGGAGGTATGACGAAAGTTTTGAAAAGAGCAGAATCCTTAAGCAGTCCTACTCCGACATCTTCATAAGGGACAACCAACTTTCCGACGTAAGGCCCTACTATCTGTAGAGGTAGGATCTGAAGTGTAGTAATAAAATTGATCAATTTTGACAATCTTTGATTTTTGACGAAACATGATTAACCAAAAGACCGATGAGACTACAACTATCATAGCGTAAGACCAACTCCGACCTAAAAGAAGGTTGTAGTCAAGAGGGGCATCAATGACTTCCATCAAAAGCGTAACAGTTTTTCCTTCTACCTTTATGGGTAAATCCTAGTGTACTCCAAATGGACGAAAACCTCTTCCATCAAAGGCTTTCAGAATTGTGGGTGATTAATTGATTGTTGGAGAACCAAGAGTTTTCCAACAAGCCAAAGATATAATGCATGTAGATGCTCCCTCATCAATTACTGTGTGAAAAACTCGCCTATATTTCACTAAAACAAGTATTTGAAAATCCATTTGGTGTGGGAATATAGGTACAAATTTCTCGAGATCAAACATGATAAGATTAGAGTCTTGAGTGTCAATTGCTCCAATATATGACATTAGTAACTTCCTCTGAGTTGGATAAGACTGCAACACTTCAAGGGCTGACGTTGTAGAAGGTGACATAGCCAAATCGTCAACAATGTTGTAGTTATGAGCAGCTCTTGCATTGGGATTGAAAGCTGATTTTCGAAGTACACCTTTGGTAGGTGGTTTAATTACTAAATCAGGACTAGGTTTCTCGATGTGTAATGGTTCACAAATAGGAGGAGTTGACATCGAAGGCTGACTAGATGATCCAATTTCATTTCCAGTTATATGAATCTTAGATCCATAATATTGAGATCATCATCAGGGAGGACATCATCAGGATAATCACTAATGAATTGGAAGAAGATCCGTGGTGGGAAATCATTTTGTTTTCTTGCGATGTAAAATGATCTTTAAGAACATTGGGTGTGGGTGAACCTTTGACAAATTTATATACCTTGGCCCGATGCGGGCACTTTTTTGTGTAGTGATCCTCCTCACAGATAAGAGAGGGATAACAAGGTTTCATTTTTCATCAGATAGTTTTTTTTTTTTTGCCTTCACTTATGGAGAATTGTTTTGTTTGTTTTTACCCTTCCATTTATTTTTACTTCTGGATGATTTTGTTTTGGTGGTAGATGAATCTACGACATGGATTTTGGTAGAAGTTTCTATAGAAGAGTCTCCTTTAGTTGAATCAGGTAAAGTTATGATTGGAGTAGTAGACTTGGATTGTTTATTTTTACTCTTTAATGTGTTAACTATACCAATTACACCATTTTCGGCATGAGAACCGAAAGGAGTTGTAGGAAGTTGACCTGGGGAGGTAAATTTGGAATGTTTTCATACAAAGTACCAGACTGTGTATAAACAAGGTCTAGATATTATGATTGAGCGATAACCTGCTATTCTATTACAATGCCTCCTCTAACTGTTGGACCCTTGGTCAAACTGAGAGGGGGGGGGGTGAATCAGTTTAATGCAGTCATGTTCTTATTAAACTTTCTTTTATACTCATTCACATCATCATTATGAAATCAACTTAATATATAATGGAACAAAAATCTTAATAAATGAGCAGTAGGTATTAATCAGAATAAATATAGAGTATCAACACATAATCATCATGCATATAGACAACATATATAAGTGGAAACCCATAAAGGGAGAAAACCACATCTTATTATTGTTGTGATGCAAAGGAAAGCTCCAACTCCCTCTCACCACTGATTTTCTGGAGGCTCCAACCTATAGGAGGCTCCTACCTCAATTCTGCAAGATACAACTTGCAAGGAAGCTCCAACTCCCAACTATTTTCTGCAGGCTCCAACCTACAGGAGGCTCCTACCTCAGTCAGCTACAACTGACATCTATCAAGCTACAACTTGATATGGAAGCTCCAACTTTCTCGCTCTTTCAAAAATCATATGCTAATTTACCTTGGATATCAGCTCTGTTATGTTCCTTCTTCACTACTGTCCTCCAACTTTCTTATCTGTCTTATATCATCTCTGACTCTTCACAGCATCTCTATCTGCTCCTCCTTCTTCTTATCTTCTCTGCCTCAATTCTGCATTCTATAACCTCGCTATGCATATCTATGAGATATCATTTATAGATTTCACCTCTTGACTGTTTGTATTCTACAGAGAATTTGGAGTGAACAGTCATGACTCTTTGACTTCTGCCTTCTCATTCCTTTATCCAGCTCATTCAGAAAAAAAATATAACAATATGTACAAATTTCAATATTACAGTGGGATATTTCTTTTCCTCCGGAGACTTTCCTTTGCATCACAAACAATATAAAATAAATAAAGCATTACATTTTCAGTTACAATAAGAATTTCTATTCAGCCCATTTAGTTTTTGGCTCACTGTGAGCTTGAATTTTCTGCTGCTATAGTGTAACAAACTCACATTTTCATTCCTGTGCATTTCACATTCTGATTCTGCAAATTTGAATCCCTTCACTGCACACCTCTTCAACTCTGCAATCTCTATTTTCCATGCCTATAAAATGCCCTATGTCTTTTTCAGTTTCTGCATACTCTCTTGTTCACTGCAATAGTGTATCTACTGCATATATATGATGCCCGAGCTACCTCACTTAACCCACATCAACTCTATGCATATAAAAATGCATTTCAAGTTAGTTCCAATTAATTTTAAATATGCAACCCCAACAAATTCCTTTTCGACCTGGAAATCTTAAACTACATGGAAGCAAATTTTGAACTCATGGTTATTCAAAACCAAACCATATAGCCAGGTTTAATATCCCTTGCAAAAGCTTTATTTCTTAGACAATTATTATAAAACTATGTAACGCAAACCCTTCTCAATCTTCATGTGCAGAACTTCACCTTATAAAAGTTCGACCCACTCATACAGTTCAACCATAATATATTAATATATGCTATGCTTCCATTCAAATGTCAAGAAATATTGTAATAGTCTGGACTTTATATAAACGCTCACCATACCTCATTAACTATATGTCCGCAGCTTCCATCACATAATATGTATCAACGACAATATTTTAGCATATAATAAAACAACCCTTTCAGCCCCACCTTGGGCTTCACCAATTATATAATTTCCGCACTTCAAATAATACTCGGCTCCACATACAAACTTACCTTTCATTAAACCTCATGCATCTTCGTGATCCGACCACCGTCCGATCATTTGATCGTGAAATCCCATGGTAATCGCAAAATTCTTCGAACAAGATCTTAACACCCAAATAAAATACGAAATGGGCTATATTCCAAAACTACCCAAGCCATGTGTCTGACGCCGAACCATATCACACTTTTTCACAAAAACCGATTACCACTTATAAATTTTGCGAAAACCACCGTTGGTTTTCAAAACCGTTGTCACTGTTCATACCTTCAAGGTTCCACTCCTTTGGTTATTCATGGTTCCATTCCTATTATTTGTTTAACTCCGCCTCCCTTCAATTCTATTTCAATTCTTCCTTTCTTGTATTACTTCCGCATCATCGAAATCACCTACATTCTTATTGAAACCTTAACACGGGACTTAAGGCGCATTCAACATTCAAACAGGTAAGAATAAACCCCAATCTTAACAAACGCATGGATGATTTCTATCTCTTTTTTTTTTTCTCTACGCCTTCGACTACCTGCAAATGGGATTTTGACCTTCACTCTTACTGCTCTATACATGCACAAACTCTGAAATTGGTTCTAATCATTATAGTATTCTTTCTATTAACAGGTTATTCAACCTTTCCGGTGTTTGTGATTTGTAGTTTTTATCATTCGGCTATCAAAACCAACTGTTACTTCAAGACCCAATCCAGCTATATGGTATTTCCACAATAAAATGTTTAGTACCTTACAGCATTCCACTCTTCATAATATGTTCAGGCGCTTTTATACTTCAATCAAATTCTATGCATTGAATTACTAAATCAATGCCATACAAACTCAATTAATGAATACTTGCTCAATACTCCATTTGCAAACTCTATACTTCAAAATGGCCATTTCAACTTCACTACTCTACCTCTAATTCCTCTGTTGCTTCTGCTGCTTGGGCTGCCTTTCCTGTCTCCTTTTCCATCAATGAAAATATTTCCAACAGTCTCCCCCTTTGGCATTGATGGAAATAGACTTCCTCTACTTGCCTTTTTGAAGACCCTTTCTTCTATTACTTGATTTTGCTTACTTTTCCTCCCCCTTTGACATCAATGGAAAAGGGTGTGGTGTCCATAATAATCTGATCTTGAGGACATGTTCCATTCACTGCTCACTTGCTCTGGTTCTTTTGTGACAATATTTTTTGACTGATCTCCCCCTGGAATGATGTCTTCTTTTCTGATCTCCCCCTGGAATGATGCTTTCTTTACATGTAAGAGAGTAACATCTGCAAACACTACTCCTAGTTTGTCTCTTAAATATTTGAATGGTTCTTTAGCAAGGGGTTTTTGAATATGTCTATTGTTTTTTCCTTTGTTGGTACATATTCCAGCTTTACTACTTTCTATGCTACTTGTTCTTTGAGGAAGTGGTACTTTATTGGGATGTGCTTTGTTTTTTAGTGAAGTACAAGATTTTTTGATATACTTATTGCACTTGTATTGTCACATTTGATAGAAATGGGTTCATCAATGCTTACCTTCATGTCTTGGAGGGTTTGTTTCATCCACATTATTTGTGTGCAACATGTTGTTGCTGCTATGTATTCTGCGTCTGCTGTAGATAGAGAGATGGAAGTTTGCTTCTTGCTTAGCCATGCCACCAGAATGTTTCCCAAATAGAATGCTCCTCCACTTGTTCTTTTCCTGTCATCCACACAGCTGGCCCAATATGCAGTTGTATATGTTGTCAAAGTGAAGCTTTTTATTTTTGGATACCATAGCCCATGGTGTGCAGTTCCTTGTAGATATCTGAATATTCTCTTGATTGCTAGTAAGTGATTTTGTTTTGGTGTTGCTTGATATGTTTCCACAAGTTCTACTGCAAGCATAATGTCTGGTCTAGAGGCAGTTAGGTACAATAGACTTCCTACCATGGATCTGTAAATTCTTTGATCTATATCTGCAGATCCATCATTAGCACATAGCTTGCATCCAGTGATCATGGGAGTTGACATAAGTTTGCAGTCTTCCATTTGGAACCTTTTAAACATCTCTCTTAAGTATTTTTCTTGTGAGATTAATGTTCCTATGTTATTTTGTTGAATTTGAAGTCCTAAATAGAAGGTGAGCTCCCCAATCATAGACATCTCAAATTCTGATATCATTTCTTCAAAAAATTCTTTTGTTATCTCATCTTTGTTGCTTCCAAACATGATTTCATCTACATACAATACTACAATTAAGAGTTCATTTTCATTAGCCTTTATGTACAAATTTTTGTCTACTCCTCCTTTCTTGAACCCTTGTTTTTGAAAGTATTTGTCCATCCTTGAATACCATGCTCGAGGAGCTTGTTTCAGCCCATATAAGGCTTTCTTTAATTTCACACATAGTCTGGTTTATCTGTTAAGGAGAATCCTTCGGGTTGTTCCATGTAGACTTCTTCCTCTAAATCTCCATTCAGGAAGGTAGAATTCACATCCATTTGATAGCTTCTGATAGCTAAAACATTCTGATAGCTTCCATTCTGGCTACAGGGGAAAATGTTTCATCATAATAAAGACCTTTGATTTGTGAATATCCCTTGCATACAAGTCTGGCTTTATTTCTAATTACTTATCCTTGTTCATCCATCTTATTCTTGAATATCCATTTTGATCCAATGACATTTTTCCCAGTGGGTCTTGGAATTAATTCCCAGGCATTTTTTTCTCAATTTGGTCCAGCTCTTCATTCATAGCATTTACCCAGTTTTTGTGTTTGCTGGATTCTTCAAACTTCTTTGGCTCTATTTGAGATAGCATGGCTAGGTGTACTTCTTCTACCTTTTCAGCAAGTTGTCTTCTTGTCTGGACTCCCACACTCTTGTCCCCAATGATTTGGTCTTCTGGATGATTCTTTTTAGTGTGTCTTGAGGGAGCTTTTGAGTTTAATTTAGTATCTTCTATTTTCTAGCTCAGTTCATCATTCTCTAGGTTTTCTTCTTCAAAACCACTATCACTATTCATACCTTCAAGGTTCCACTCCTTCGGTTATTCATGGTTCTATTCCTATATTTGTTTAACTCCGCCTCCCTTCAATTATATTTCAATTCCGCCTTTCTTGTATTACTTCCGCATCATCGAAATTACCTACATTCTTATTGAAACCTTCACACAGGAATTAAGGTGCATTCAACATTCAAAAAGGTAAGAATAAACCCCAATCTTAACCAACGCATGGATGATTTCTATCTCAAATTTTTTTTTTCCTCTATGCCTTCAACTACCTGCAAATGGGATTTCGACCTTCACTCTTACTGCTCTATACATGCACAGACTCTGAAATTGATTTTAATCATTACAGTATTCTTTCTATTAACAGGTTATTCAACCTTTCTGACGTTTGTGATTTGTAGTTTTTATCATTCGGCTATCAAAACCAACTGTTACTTCAAGACCCAATCCAACTATATGGAATTTCCACAATCAAATGTTTAATACCTCCCAGCATTCCACTCTTCATAATATGTTCAAGAAATTTTATACTTCAATCAAAATCTATGCATTTAATTACTAAATCAATGCCATACAAACTCAATTAATGAATAATTGCTCAATACTTCATCTGCAAACTCTATACTTCAAAATGGCCCTTTCAACTTCACTACTCTACCTCTAATTCCTCTGCTTCTTCTGCTGCTTGGGCTGCCTTGCTTGTCTCCTTTGCCATCAATGACAATATTTCTAACACTAGCTACATTTTCAGTAATCTTAGGGAGTAATGATTTGAAAAACTATTCCACCAGAACTTAATCTGGGATGAAACATTTGGCTAAATGGCATCTACGTCGTCATTCATGGATGTGATCCGAAATGTACGTAGATGTACTACTTTATCTGAGAAAATTCAAAAGTTTTGTGCCATTATCATAATGGATTGGTAACTGAAAGTGAGTAAGGAAAGTAGTTGCTAAGGCATTGAAATTTTTTAAAGAGCCTTGTGGTAACTCAATGTACCACTTCGCAGCTAAGCCGATCAAATTTATTTGAAAAAGTCTTAAGATAATGGAATCATAAATTAAAGATTTGGATGCACACCACTGATGATAATTCATAACATGGATTGAGGGGTCCTCTCCTGGCTTTCCTTCAAATTTAAGAATGTCACTGGGAAAATTAGTAGGCATTGCTGGCCAAAATGGAAGATAGTAAATTGGGTCATTCATTAGTCGAGACAAGTCTGGTAAATCTAAATTTGTTATAAAAGGTAACCACCTATTAGGGTCTTGCTGAGCAAATTGATAACCTCGAGGCACAATTCTAGTACCTGGACGAGGGTATCCAAGAAAACGTGGGATAGCTTGAGTATTTGGAATTGGCACACTTCCAATATATCCACGAGTAGCCATATGAAATTGGGGTTGATTTGGTATCTGAAATGTATAACCAGGGTATGGTTGACTCTGGAATGGTGGATTTTGTCCCAATTTTCCATATTACAATTGTCCCTAAAATGTTTGGCCATGAAAAAATTTACCTTAAGGAGGTTGATCTACTAGGGGTTGTCCCTGAAGAGGTTGAACTGAAAAGGGTTGCCCCTGAATAGGTTGACCTACAAAAGGTTGACTTGTTTTCATAGTTTTTATGGCAGGTTGTCCCAAAGATGATTGAGGAATTGGCTGGATTGTAGGTCCAGTTTGATGGGTAGTAGTATGAGGGATAGCCTGTGTAACAATTGGAATTGACATTTGAAGGGTCGTAACAATGGAAACTTGGGGAACTACTGGGATAGGTGTACCTGGTTGTTGAACATATGTTTGCACAATATATTGGATAGGAGAACTAAGAGTACTTAGAGAATCTTGTTGACTACTTGGAGCAAATGATCTTGGAGTAATTTGAAGCGCACCTTGAACAAATTGTTGGACTTGGGTGTAACCAAATTGTCCAAGTGGCTGACCAAGTTGATTATAAGGCATTTGCAGGGTAGGTTGAAAATACTGTTGAGTAAATGAGGGATTCCATATACTGTTCATCCCTAGGTAAGGATTTCCCATTGAGGGTTGTGACAATTAGGGATTACCACAAACAATTTGAGGAATTGGACCATAATTTGGATAATTACCAGGAATAAGCTACCCTACAACCGTTGGATAGGTTCTAGTAAAAGGTTGTCTCGCCCATAAAAGGTTGTTGCCCTTGAAGAGTCTACTGCCCTTGAAGAGGCTACTACCCTTCAAGAGGTTGTTGACCTTGAAGAAGCTGTTGCCCCCCACGTGGAATATAGGCACGTTGTGAGCTAGCTTGAGGGGTATTACCAAAAAACATATAAATATGCTCCATAGTCTAAGGCTGGGTGGTAGACTCAGATAAGCTAGTTGAAATAGTAGAAGTTTCAGAGGAAAGAGATGCTCCTTAAAATGTCCCAGAATGTGACTGGTACCCAGCAGGAACAAAAGGACCACCATACAAAAATATTTCAAGAGAATATGAAAACATGGATGACTCAGTAGACATGATTTTAGAAGCCATGTTACTATACCTGGGTAAAGTATAAAATGGACTTCAGTTTCATGGATGTCTATAACCAGAAGAATGTAAAAAATCAACAAATTGAAGATATCAAGGATCCGGTCAAAAATAATTGAAAGGAAAATCTAAAGGGTAGATTGGTTCACTATACCTTAAATCTAAAGATTCTTGAAGAGAGGGAATACCAACTTCTTATTATTCGTCGATGATTTCTTCAATGCTAATAAGGCCTGGAGGAAGATTCTTAGTGATGAGAAGCTTTACTCGAGGTGAACAAGGATGACTAGGAGTAGGAGCTATAACATTCGAAGGTGACTCACATGAAGTGGAATCAGACTCAGGATTAGATATTACTAATTCAGTAAGATATGTTTCAGAAAACTCACCAGCGATAGATTTGACTATTTCTACTTCAGAAATTTCCAGTTGATTTTCTTTTGTTTCAGTTATTTGAGGTCTATTAACTTGGAAATTAGGATTTACTATGACAGACGATTCTCCTTGTTCAGAAGACCCGGATATTGATGATGAAACCCTTTCAGTTTTTATTTTTTCCAATTGAATGGGTGTATATTCCTGGGGTTTCCCCTACAATCTACATGGAAGTCGCAGTAATTCAACCACAATTAATTTCTTAACACACGAAATCAAAAAATTTCAAACAATCAAACCCAAAGCCTCTAAAAGTAATAAAAAAAATGAACATGTGCTACAAAATATAAGAAACAATCCACACAAATAATACGTTTCCACAATAAAATCACTAGTTGGTCATGAAATCCAACCTCGCAGAGAATACTGTGGAACACTAGCAGTCGGAACAGTTACCGTGACAACCTTATTAATGAAAAAAATTGGTGCATGTAACTCTGCTATGCCATCTGAAGTGAATACTACCCTCTGGAAAGTCCAAATGAGTCTAGTCAACGTCTACTCCAAGTATAGCGGGACCTTCCCTCCATAGTCACCTTGGGAAAAATCCTAATTTTATAGCCACTAAGGTTACCAAGTGAGACAATTCAACCTGGGGGAACTGTCTGTGGCCCGATATACACGCAAGGGAAGAGTATCAAAACTCAATCCCCTTGAAATTTCCTCGACATGGTAAATACGAGGTTTACTAACAAGTGATCCCAAGCTCCTCAACAATGGTTAATCTGATGTTTACCATTTGTAATATGTGCACATATTTTATCTTTACCAATGAAGTAGGTGTGATTACTCCATTGGGTCCAACATGACCTCATGCTTGACTCTTTTAAGAAGAGCTTCCCAGAGAAAAATTGCAACAATTATGATTTTCCCTACCGCAAGATGTTATTTGTCTGTTTATCTTATTTGGAAAGTTAATTACTCTCTATTCCAAACCACTAATCCTAAACTAGATTGCTGGAACAAGCCCTTGAAAATGTAAAATTTATTAAGCATTGTATTAATTTGGATGGTGTTTATGCATAGTGCTATGGAAATGAAACTCAGTAATGTTGTGAACGACTCAAAAAATTACTCCAAATGCATCAACAATGAATACACAATTCTTCATTTTAATGAATTCATAGTTAAGGGAAAGTAGAAGGGTTTTTTGACTCAAAGAAGTGAAAGTTCCCTAAAACATCCTATAAAAATCCTTCTTCATTAAGAAATAAATTTCATTTTTAAGCGTAACCAATATCACTTTGTAATGAAAATCTTCATTGATTCGAAGATAAAATATACAATTTCATGAGCAAACCATCTTTCAATTTTTCAAAATAAAAAACAACTAGAAAAAACCTAAAATTTATAAAAAAAATTCAAAAATGAATGATCTTAATTAATAATGTAACTAATTATACCTATAAGTGCACTATCATGATTTCTTCCAGCTAAAAGAAAAATATATATTTTTTCACTTTAACAAGTAGAAGCAATTTTATAAAATACTACTTTTCTAAGACAAATCATACTTTACTTATCTAGAAGTTTTCCTTTGCAAATGAGATAAAACAATCACTCAAACAAGAAGGACTAACGAGACACCTGGTAGCTCTAGAGGGAAGTGACAAAAAATAATTATCTAGGTAGTGAATCTATCTTTCCAAACTGAGTAATTCATCAAACCAGGGCAAACCCTACCCGAAAATGAAAAAAGGATGATTTCTCAAAAATACACTAAGGTAATTAATATGAGTTCACAAAAAGGCTCTAAGGGTTGGTATAAGTTAGGTTGAACCTATAGAAATTTATCATTAGACTCTTAAGAGATAAAATTCATTTTTTAAAAAATTCTCAAGGGGTGCGCTGGTAGTGAGTGAAAACCAGTGCACATGTGCACTGTATTAAACTCAGAACTTGCGCAAACCTGCACTCTGTTTATGAAACAAAACCACATAGGGGAGAGAAAATTTCAAAGAAATAAACACAAGGCATTCTAATTCATAGGATATAAAAATTCATAAACCCAGCAACACTCAGACATAGGAAAAGTTAGAAAAATATGAGAGATAAACAAAAAATAACCAAGAAAAACTAAGTCATTCCCTAGCGGAGTCGCCAATTTGCTACCTAGATAAATACCCCTTGCAAACAAGAGTGATCTACCTATTATCTCAACAGATAACTAGAAACAAATAGACATAAGAATGTCTCTTTCCCTAAGCTATTAGCATTGAGATTTTTAAAACTAGAAAAGAGAGGAAAATGCTCCTACCTTTCAACGAGATGTTTGTTGAAGACCTTGCCTTTTGTCCCAAAGAAGTCCTTCAATGCTGAGAAGAAACCTGCAATCACAAACATGCAAAGAATCAAAAGCATCTGTAGTATGTAATAATCCAAATACTAGCTTAACTCAATGATCAAGGAGATTAAAAATTGTAATTGTTTTAATGAATTTGAAAACAACACAATGAGAAAAAGTATCCAAATGTATTATTGAGGAATATAAAGAGAAATATTAAGACCAATCCTTGATGTTGTACATATTCCTCCCATATGCCTTTCCAATTTTCCTCTGTTTAACAAGCTTTCCACTCTAGAATGACCAACATAAGATTATCATAAGTGAACCCCCTAACCTTGAAGTTTCAACTCAATTTATAGGAGAGATTGAGGAGGTTTCAGATCCACAAATAGAGGAGTGTGACCCATAAATGAGGGGATTAGGGTTCCTTGATCCAAGGGGATAAGTTCCGTGATTGGAGGGATTTAGTACAAATTGGCATGACTTAGAGCCTTTTAGTTGGAAGAATATGTGCCCAACTATGCTTCTACAAGTTACTTTTCGCTTTTACTTTATTTTAAATTGGGTGCATAGGTTTCAACAGGAAACAAAGTGAAAAATTTTGTAGGTAATATTAGTAATATTCACGCATGTGCAAGAAGTGACCGCAAAAAGTGCGCAAGCCATCTTTAAGAGTATTTAAGAGATATTTTCCCAATTTCAAACATTTGGTTAAGGAATATAAATGTTTGACTTCTAAGGAAGCATGAGTACGGATGGTGATAGATCCATATTGACTGTCAAATGTCATGGTGAAAAAATGACATGTAATATTTTCTTTATTAAATTCCTCAGGCATGTATCTCCTGTCACCCCCCGTAAGGATGATAACGATGACGATCATGACATCTATCTGAACCAGAAATAGAATGGTACCTATATTCATCGCCCCGCCCAACAACCTTCCATCTATCACTATATCTTCTCTACCTAACCTGTTTCTACCAGGAGACCTACCACCATATGCCCCATTGGTTATGTCCTCATGTCCATAAATAATCAATTGTGGCCCTTATTTCTACAAATGTGGCAAGCTCTGAAGAAGTATTGCATTCACCTCTACTTTTTTTTCATGTGCCTATATGAGATTTTCATTGACTACCTTACAAATCCTTATTTCTCAATGTGTTTTCCAAATCACAGAAATTCCCAAAGGGTGAAAATGTGAAGTTGGGTTACACTTTTTGCCCTTTTTTGAGAAAAAACTTTCATTTTTTTCGATTCTTCAACTTTCTGCAAACTACAACAACTTTTCTGTTTAGAATTTCATTTTGTGATAAAAATAAAAGTTGTCAGAATTTTTTTTAGCTTTCTATTACTTATTTTTTGGAAATTTTTTATGCACATTTAATATGTCAACTTAGCGTTTCTTTGAGTGGTTTTTTTTTAACAATCAAAGGATTCATAAGAAGTCATGTTAATACGCAATTTCATATTCTTTGAAAATTTTTGTTTTTGAGAAAACAAAATGTGATACAACAATCTAGACAACGTCTACTTCGGTTTCGTCATATTTACAAAGTGAGTGGATGCATATCATAATTACTAGAATTTTTTGAACTGGTCCAATATGAAAAACCTGCATATTTTGAGTATGTTTCGTGATGCAAGAAATTTCTTAACATATAAGTTATAAACTAAAAATATAAAAGCTACCCATTAGAGACGACGGACCAATGTAATGCCCCATAATTTTTTCGATTTTTTTTACAATGTATTTTGGGAGATACAAAATTTTTATTTCACTGAATCATAATGACCCTCAGAAATTGTTTGCACCCGTTTTATTACAAAATTAATTAAAATTAGTAAATATTTATGAAATTCCATAAAAGTTATATTTCCTGAAAGTAGATTCAATTCTGAAAATGCTTTTCTTGGTTTCGACAGTTAATTTAGAATGTTTTATGGAGTTTAATCAGTCCAAAGTTACAAAAACGTATTCAGAGCTTCGATCTACGTAACTGGTGGTGCGTTACTTCGGCCAAACTAGTTTTTGTGCAAATGGGCCATTAAGTCTCACGCCTTAATAGTTCGGCCGATTTTTTTTAAAGTTCGGCCGATTTTTTTTTCGAAGTTCGGCCGAACTTCTGCCTACTTTTCCATTGGCCGAAAAATTTCACGGAGCCCCTCCAAAAAAAAAATTCGTGGCAATATAAATTGTCGCGAAATCTTTCACAATTTTCGCACATTTTGCACATTTGGTCTAATTTTACAAAGGTCTTGGTTTGGGTTTAAAGACTTTTCTTGGAGATTTGGGTTTAAGGGCATTTCTTAGAGGCGGTCTGATTTTGCAAAGAATTGTTTTGGGTTTAAGGACTTTTCTTGGAAGACATTTGTTGGAGGCGGTCTGATTTTGCAAAGAATTGTTTTGGTTTAAGAAATTTTCTTGGACGTACATTCGAAGGACAGTTCTTGGAGGTATGTGATACATTTTTATGGATGTTTTTTGTTCTTCATTTTTCTTGAAAGTATAGATTTGTGCTTACATTTGAATTTTTAGAGTACGTGTTTTGAGTTGAAGTAAATATTTTGAGCTTCGTTTCATTTTTATAAGACAATTTTTTCTCGGATTTTTTAAATTGAGTGTTTTGGATTGGAGTATGTATTTTTTGCAAAAAATTTAAAACGAGTTTTTTTTTAAATTAAATCTTTTGTGATGCTTTTTTTAATTGAGTTATTGTCTAAATTTTTGAAGGAAATGTTTTGAACTTCATACTCTATTATCATGAGAAATCAGAAGAATTGTGTGAGAAAATATGATTGAAAAAGAGACCCTCAGGAACGTAGAGAAGAGACAAGACAATATCGCAAAAGAAAGATAGAAGCACTCTCAAATATTGAAGGGGAAAATCAACCTCAACTAGAAATTGAAGTAGGTATGTAAATGTAAATATTATGATCTATTAATATGTTTAAAATTTTCCTAGTGTAAAATGTGAAGCTTAATTTTTATTTGATGAACTAATTCAAGAAAAATATTTTGAAATGTAAACAGAGAGAAATATTCCTCAAAACATTGATGATGAAATACAAAATTTTGAAAGAGAAATTGAAATAGATATTGAACCAATGATTGAATATGGTGAAAATATTGAAAGAAATTCAAGTGAAGAAATTGAATAACAAGGTATATATATATATATATATATATATATATATATATATATATTGCACACATGCATGTATTATTGAAATTCTACATATATTTATTAATTTAGTTATTTATTGAATACGTAAACTTATTATGTACTATTTATTCGAATATGTACAGATGAAATCAGTGTCGATGATGAGATGTTAGAAAATATTGACACTCACACATATGGAGATAAAAAACCTTACCATTATATACGATATCGTGTTAACCGCATTTTTGAAATGTATTTCATAAAGGAGCAGGGGATAGTTCAAGCTTAAATGTTGAAATGTCTCCTATCATTAAGGAAATTAAAAGAAGCTACGACACTGCTGGGTATTCGAAAATCAACCAAAGATAAAAAATGAAAGAAAATGTGATACAAAATATAAGTAGTGCTATAAATTCAATTAGGTTATCTAGATAGAAAAATGTTTCAATTGTATGTAGAGGAATACATATGGCAGTGGTTTCATCAAATACTAAAGAGAATCGTTTTGTAACATCTATGGCACGAACATTAGGAATGTGGCGAAAAACTTTCCACAAACATTGGAAATTTCGGCTACAAATAGATGTAAATGATGAACTTGCTTTTTGGAGAGCTATTTTTAGGCAACCATAAAAATATAGACTTGGAGAAAATGTTAAAAAATAATATATTAATATTGGAAGAACAATTTGAGTGTTTTGCCAACTATAAAGCATGTGATGTGAAGAAGAATAGCACGAAATCAGTACAAAGAACATGAAAAATATTTCTTGGAAACCACTCAGATAGATTTATTCAACAATTTCAAAGAAGAGAATCGTGAAATTCATGTTTCAATTAGTGCTTTTGTTCAACAAAAACCATGGTATGTAAAACCTATCACCGTATGCAACACTTGTTGTTGCCATTATCAAGTGGAATTTGAGTTATATTATGACACATTCCTTGATTTTGGTAGAAAATTATGGAAGGATTCACCTCCTCCTTCCACTATCTATGATTTCATATCTCAAATTCTATGTGAAAGAGAAAGCGATGAACTATTTTACAAAAAGAATTGTGTTGGTGGTAAAAAATGCGATGATTGTGGAAATTTGACTAAATTTCAAAACAAATATCGTATTGATATAAATGATAAATCATTTTCCAACATGAAAGTGAAATGGAAGAGATATGAATATATCCATACATCAATTGAAGGTGCAAATAGTGTTAAAATAATTTAATTACGAGAAGACAAAATTTTTGTGATAGACTTTTTGAGAAAGTTTAAGGCAGAAATTTAAAAATACACCAAGCATTCCCATAGAGATCGATGGCAAGACTTGCAATTCAAAAAATCTCGTGAATTTTTTCCACCAGGGACCATTTTGTCAATGATTGATTTTACAGAAAACTGCACATTTGTTCCACAAAAAGAAATTCATAGTGAATACTATCATTCTGACCAAGTCTTCATGCTCGTCCATATTCTATATAGACATTGTGAACAAAACGTCGATCATATAGAAATCACGATTGAAAATCAACATATCATTAAAGAATATCACTTTTATATTAGTGACGATCGAACACATGATACATATTTTGTACAACATTGTTTTGGAAAAATTTATGATTCGTTGAAAAATCGTGGAATAACATTCAATGAACATTGGATATGGTTAGACGGATGCGCAGTTCAATTCAAATTTGCATGATCATTCTTTTGGTTGTGTTGTATTTATAAGAAAACATGCATTAAACATTGTTGGAATTTCTTTGAGACTGACCATGGAAAAGGATAACATGACGGTGCAGGGGCATGCATAAAACGAGCACTTAGAATATATGAAATGAACCCCTCTGCAAGCCAAATTGCGGACGCGAAAGAAGTTGTTCATTGGTGCATCACTACTCTAAGCCATGAGACTAACCCATCAAGGGAAGTGCGAAGGTACATTCAATTTAATTTTTATTGGAAATCTAATTTTATCATGTAATGATTATCTTTGATTGTATTTTCATATCATATTTACATTCTTCTTTGAATTTTCCATATAAAGGTTTGTCTAGCATATTGGGATCGAAGACGTAGAAAGATCAATTGGAAATGATGTTGAAACAATAAAAGGGACTTGAAAATTGCATTCAATTAAAACAAAGTTGTCCATAAATGTGTTTACATTAGATAAAAGAAAATATTATTGTCTTTGTCATGTTTGCATAGACAACACAAAATCCAATGACATTTGTGAAAATAACATGTATGTAAATGATTGGAAACATACAGAGCTAAATACAAAGGGAAAAATGTCTGTTGCAATGTTTGAAGAAATGAAATCAGAGGAAACTACAATATCATCCAATGGTGATCAAGTTTCTAATCTTGTTAGAGAAGGTAACATTTGAATTGCTTTCTAATGATTAAAAAAAATCTAGAAATAAATTTAAATATGTATAATTTTGTTAAGTTTGTTTTATTGTGCAGGAGATGTTTTTGCTGTAATTGCACCTATTGACAACGATGAAAATGTGAATTATTATTTGATGCGTTGCACTGAATGAAAAATGAAATTATTAGAAAACTATAATGATCACAAATTTCAATATGAAAGAGGATCTATTATACTAAAAGGTTATTTTTTCATAAAAACTAATCAAAGTAGGGATTTTTTTTACTTTGAAGACTATGAACCTGATTTCATAAGTTTTCAATATAGTCACTTGATGTGTGAAGCACACATAAAGTTGATAGAGGTTCAATCAAAGAAGAAAATGAAAAATAAGAAATGGAAAATGTCAAAATCTGATCATGAACGGATTATTGAAGATGGCATTCCATTGGAATTTTTTTGATTGAACTGTCCAACAATTTATTCTCTTTGGATTAAATATTTTCTTATAACTTCTAGTACTCCACTAAAAATTGAGCTACTTATGTTATTTGTGCAAGTGTTTGCACATGTACAAATTGTTTTGGTACATGCACGTGCTCTAGTACCAACTGAAAGTATCTTTTCTATACATGTGCATTAATGAAAAATATTATATATATATATATATATATATATATATATGTTTTAGAATGAAATTAATTGTTCAAGTAGTTTAACTATGTGCATTGATGAAAAATAATTCACGTACTCAATATATATGTTCTATAATGCAATTAACTTAAAGTATTTTTTCTATGTGCATTGATGAAAAATGTTGCACGTACTGGATATATACACGAACTGAATGTGCCCAATTTTTCTTGTGGGCTTTACTGATAAAAAATATCCACAATGTAAATAAATCATCCACAATATAGTTTTGTACGAAGATTCCTTTCAGACAAGAGACTTGGAACACTTCTCTGAATTTTGGTGGGATTTGACCCACATCTCTATTCCTAATTGAAAATCTAGTGCAAAATTTGTCTGTCCAATGGTCGGATATGTTCTATGTTCTAGAATGCAATTAAATGAATGTCATCAATTTACCAATTTACAAATCAACAAGGCTACCTATTTGAGTGCATTAATGACATTGACCGAATTTAACAAACATATATGTACTTCTTATATTTCCAATCAAAATTAAAGGGATAAATACATATATCTACTTTATTTTGTTTTCAATTATAGCTCAATTGATATGGTTAGTTGCATTGAAAAGCTATGTTCTTCCTATTGGAATTTTTTTCACTCAAACAAGAGTATGTAGAGATCAAAAGCAATCTTAAGATGCCAGATGTACTTCAACCATCCAAAACTTGAATTTTAAAAACTTTTTAATTAGATCAAAACAATAGTTCACATGGGAGTCTTCCATCTAGGCCAAATATAGATTGAAACCATCCAAAACTTAGGTCAAAACATTTAACGTTATATCAAAACATTTAACATTTAACATTAAATCGAAATTAAAGAGATAATGTACAACTTCTTTACTCTTTTTTATTAGATCAAAACAATACTTCACATGGGAGTCTTTCATAGGCCAAATGTAGATTGAAACCATTGAAAACTTAGATTAAAACATTTAACATTAAATCAAAACTAAAGGGATAAATACATATAACTACTTCTTTACTCTTTTTGATTAAATCAAAACAATCAGAGGGGGTCTGAATAAAAAAAAACAGAAAAGGGGTTGACCATAACCAAGAAACCAACCCAGAAGATGCTGCCCAATATCGGGAAACCAACAGACATAGAGTGTTCAGAAGCACAGTGATTGCAAAACATGACAAAAGTTCAAAAAAGATAAAGAGGACCTGACATTATGCTAGCTATCGATGTGTGCAGGATGATTCTCCTCCCCAATTGGACAAATGTAGTCCTTCGAATCATCAGCTACTCCCTTGGAGTGCTGGGAGGAGCTCTCCGAAGTGGAAGAGGAGCCAGAGTCGTCTTTGATATTTTTCTCCACACGGGCCGAGCTGCCGCTGCTGGTGTCTTGGGGCTGATGGTTTGGAATGGTGGACTTTCTCTGCCGCTTCCTGGAACTAGAGGCACCTTCATCTTGGGGCTCCTCCTGAAAAAACACAGAAATGGTCGCCATAATTTGAGGTCTGACCATAGCGCTGGGGAAGTGAAAGTGTGTGACACTACTTTCCGGAGGAGGGTGCTCGCCTGTGTCATGGGTTGAAAGAGGCGGGCGAGAGCCAGCACTCCTGCCCCTCCACCCCTACCCCCACCTCCCCTTCTACAACACATCCAATGTCTACACATGGGAGTCTTCCATAGGCCAAATGTAGATTGAAACCATCAAAAAATTAGATCAAAACATTTAACATTATATCAAAACATTTAAAACATTTAACATTAAACCAAAATTAAATGAATTTACATTTAAACCATTTAACATTAAATCAAAATTAAAGGGATTTACATTAAATGTAGATTAAAATGGTATTCAAAACTTAGTTTTAAAACTTTTTGATTATATCACAACATTACTTCACATGATTAATGTATTTCAACCATCCAAAACTTGAGTTTTAAAAACTTTTTGATTATATCAAAACATTACCTGACATGCCATCCAGTTGTAGTTCAACTATCCAATAAAAAAATTTAATATTATATCACATGTGCCAAATGTAGATTGAAACCATCCAAAACTTAAGTTTTAAAAACTTTTTAATTAAATATATCGTACAACATTACTTCACATGCCATGACAATTATAGTTCAACTATCCAATAGAAACATTTAACATTATATCACATGTGCCAAATGTAGATTGAAACCATCCAAAACTTAAGTTTTAAAATTTTTTTTATTATATATCGTGCAACATTAAAACATTAAACATTTAACATTAAATATCACATGCCAAATGTAGATTGAAACCATCCAAAACTTGAGTTTTAAATTTTTTTTGATTATATCATACATAACATTACTTCACATGCCATGCCAATTATAGTTCAACTATCCAATAAAAACATTTAATATTATATCACATTCCAAATGTAGATTGAAACCATCCAAAACTTCACTTTTAATTTAACAAAAAATTATAAATCACAACATTACTTCACATGCCAAATATAGATTGAAACTAACCAAAACTTAACTTTTAATAAATAGCAAAAAATTATAGATCTCAACCTTACTTCACATGCCAAATGTACTTCAAGGATCCAAAAATTATATTTTAAAAACAAAACAAATTATAAAACATCATTACATAACATGCCAAATGTAGTTTAGAAGCAAAACAAAACATAAATTTTAAAAACAAAACAAATTATAACACATCATTACATAACATGTCAAATGTAGTTTAGAAGAAAAACAAAACAAATTATAACACATCATTACATAACATGCCAAATGTAGTTCAGAAGCAAAACATTAATTTATAGATGACAACATTACTAGTAGATCAATTATCCAAAACTTAAAAGTTTTAAAAACCAAACAAATTATATAACATTACTTCACATTCACATGCCAAAAGTACTAAAACCATCCAAAACTTAACTTTTTGGAACAAAACAAATTATATTAACACTGTAATAAAATATGTCCAAAAATTGTAGATCTCACAAGTATCAAACTGTATCAAGTTATATATATATATATATATATATATATGACAGTGCATCTAGATAATATATAAAAAAGTAAATTTAAGACTATCTAAATCTTGAAATCAAATCTACAAATCATGTCCATCAAATAGAGATGGATGTAGCGTATTTCCTATCAGGGTCTCAATCCGCGCACTATCATGCGAAGCATGGGAAACCTGTACACAATGCACATGTACTTGAACATTAAAATTTGATGTTTTAAAAATGAGTGAGAATATATATAGAACTTCATGTAAAAAACAAAATATAAAAAAAAATCATGCAATACCTCATGAGGTTCCCTCTCCATTTGTTCACCTGCTACAAGCCCCCCCGTCCCCCCCATGGGAACATCTGCAATAGTAAACTGTACAATATACATGTACAGTTTTATATATATATATATATATATTAAAAAATTTCAAATGAAAATGCACATGTACATATATAAACTTATTTTCAATAATATAAAAAAAAAAGTTGGACAACTTGTTCAAATGGTTGAAATGGTGTGGATGTTACTATCTCCGTTGCTAGAGTCCTTGGATTAAATAAATCTTCTATAGGAACCTAAATTCAAAAAATTTAAAATAACTCAAGATATATAGATATATATATCTCAATTTTTAATGGAACTTTTTGAGGTGGAATATATATATATATATATATATATATATATATATATATAACTTAAACATAAATTTTAAAAGTGAAATAATTTTTGTCCATACTTGTGGCTCATCTCCTAAGGAAGTAGAAGGTACATCTCCCAAGGAAGAAGAATGCACCACCATCCCAAAAACATCAGACGGAATCAGAATCTATTCAAACATTTTATCATTATATATACATACATGTACATGTGTGCACAATTATTTATTTTAAAAATATCACTTAAAAAAAACTAACATTTGCGAACACATCTTGATGGTGAGATCCATCTGCATTGTTTGAACCAGAGGTCCTGAACATGATATTAACATTTTCGTCACTCATCATGCATGACAAGTGAAAATGGTGTTTTAACATATACTGATACATTTTTTTTAGATTAATGTACATACAAATAAATGTATACATGTACATACACATTTATACATGTTAAAATAATTGAACCTTAAGGTCATTAACACATACCATTCCCGTGCCCTCTTCCTCATGAAGAATTAGGTCTTGAAAACCATTGCGACAATTTTTTGCATATATTCAGAGATCTTAAACATTCATGTTGTCAATCTCTTCATCTATACAATACACAAAATTAACACGTGCATTTTCACGTGCTCTTTGTCGATTTAGACAAACATTGGCTCCACTCAGTCCGCCCAATGAATGTGTAAGTATTTCGAGGCTTTTTCAACTCTCAACAGGTAGAGTCAAAGCCACGAGATCTCTCCGCAATTTTGCATGAAGTTTTTCACACTTTTGTAAAATGCATTGTGCCATGTTTGTTTCCCATGGTATATCAAAAATGTCAGCCAAATAAGTTTTGATGGGTAGACAAACTTCTTCTTGAATGTAGCATTCTACCCTATGTCTATTTTGACCAATATTTGGAACATTTTCAGCCTCTGCATCAATATATATAAAATTTCATATATTAGAAAAAACACATGTAAAAAAATTTGTACAAATTCAATGAAAAAAATATTGAAATTGATGACAACCTTGACGTGGTTGGTTAGCATCTTCTCCACCCTAAAACTATTGAGACCCATAACGACCCTACTGAGAACCAGCACCACCAGCCGTTGATTGGCCTCTAGGGGAATAAATATCACCACCTTGACGCAACCTGCTACCACTCATTGATGGCCCTCTAAGCGGATTTGAATCACCACCAACCTCTCGAAACGAGAGAAGCTTAATAAACAAATACCAATTTATAATCAATTTAAAAATACATTCATGTGTACATATAAATACATGTACATATTCATTGATTAAATTGCGTGAACCATACCACGACTGGCTGAATCATGGGCACGCTCCATGGATGGAGTAGAGAACCTTCTCTTCTTAGCTCCTAAAAATAAAAAATGAAACTTATTAACAACTAATTTAACTCACAAAGTTAAAAAAAAAAATGATGCAGGAGCATTAGGCAAAGATAAATACTTTGTATTTTATTGAAACTTAGGGGTTTTTAAGATTTTAGAAGAGCTAGATTTTTATGAATGATTTGAGTGGGTTTTATGTATTTTTAATTAAAGATTGTAAATAATTCTCAAATGTTTGAGAATATGAGAGAATTTGATCAGTTGAGGATATAAAGGGATTGAGAGATTTTTCTAAATATTAATTTAGAAATTAGTTTCATTAATTATGGGTGAGAGGGGATCCTTAGGGATTCAAGAGTGATTTTATGATTTTGTTGAGAAGTTGAAGGGATTGAACTTAAATTATATCATTTTAATTTGTATAAATTATCAAGCCTCAAAGGCATTGAAAATCAGAGTGAGTAGAGAGCAGGGGTTTCTACTTGGAAGTCTCCGGGCAGTTTGTAAAGGGCCAATGATTTGGAAATCAGGCCAAGGAAGGAGATTGTTATGTAAGTGTTGTGTGAATTAAAATAGAATTTAATTTTCTGGAGATTACGCCTTCTTTCTGAGTTTATATTGTATGACTGAATTGGGATTCAATATAAATTGATTTGGTGTATGTTGTTGGTTTATAAGAGAAAACTGTAATGAACACTCTTCCAATGATAATAATGCTGTGTGTTTATAAAAGAAATTCTATAATCAAAGTGCATTTTCAATCTTGGACAAGATGAGCGATTTCTGTATTAAGAGATTGCAAGCATCGATTTTAAATGAGTATCGATTTATACTTTGAATCGAATTTAATCTGCATATGCTGAAGAGGACGAAAAAGGGGATCGATAATCTTGGAAAAAGATCGAATCGAATTTCAAAATTTGGTTTGGTATTGGCATATTGTTTTGTTAAATCAACTTGAAGGATGGCATTGAATTTTATGAACCTGGTTTGAATTCCATGGAATGGGGAGAAGACATTTAAAAGTAAGTGAAACCTTTGCGCGGATATAAAAATTATATTGGTTGACTGTATGAGTTATCGGGTCCATGTAACATCGCATCGGGACCGGAGAGGCAATCCATATCACATCATATAACAATAGATCCGGATGCGAAATGTTATAAATTGGTTTGAAGTGGGATCGGGTCCGGTGGATATCGCAAAAACTACGGGAGGCGACATTGTTCAACCATTGTGACATTGCGATTTCCGATTAACTTTGCATTGGAGTTGTGGAAGCTGCCGACGGTTGGGTAGTGACATCAATCACTGCGATTTGCGATCGCCGATTGGTATCGCATCGGAGTTATAAAGATGCATCGCATTTGTTATAATTAAAAGTCACATTGCGATTGCCGATATTGCGAATAGATTGGAGCCGTTCGATCAACCAGATCTATGGCGCTGAATACACATAAATCTTTGTTTAAAAAAGGCGTTTAACACTGCGCTTGAAAAGATTAAAAGTGTATATTTGGATCGCTAAAGTTTGAGCACGTTGAATATCCATTGTTGGATGGACAGGTATGTAATGTTGGCTTCGATTTCTAGTCAAAAGAATCTAACTTTGATATGGAATGCCATTGCCATGAGCTGTTAAGTTATACAATGAAGGGCATATATACAATTGAAACCTGTGGTAATGTTTCTTAACATTTGGTTTATAAAAATAATATATGGTCGATGTGAGGAAGCCGTGGCGCATCCAATTTGAAGTTTTATAATCTCCAAATGTGGATTGAGGGCATTGAGGTGAGGACGAAGACCAAGTCCTTGGTTGATTGGAGCATTCGAATGTTGATTTGATTGGAAATGGGTTTTAATATATGAGTTTGTCATAAATGAAGAAAAGGAAAACTCCCATATACAGTGTTTAATTAATAACCAATAAGTGATAAATGAAAGAGAAAGCTTCCGCTTATGTAATGGTTTATTGATCACAGTAAAATGATTTTATTATGCAATGTTTTTGAACCATATGTTTGAGGAGCTTCCATAAAGGATAGTGTGTGAAATTGCCCGGACATTGAAGTTTTATTTGGGAGTTATTGAGATGAATTTTATAGGCATGGTATTGTAGAGATTCTGGGTATTGCATGGTTAGCTCTGCATCATTTTGGTATCAGAGCTTGGCTCTGTTGAAATTGAAGATGTTTGTTTTTTCTGAATGAGGACAGGAAGGTTCTGTTGAGAACTGAAATGTGTTTTATTTAAATGTGTGATGAAGACTGGAAGGAAGATCAGATTCTAAATATGATATGCAAAGGTACAAAATTGCAGTGAACAGGATTGCAGAAATGAATGGAGGACAAGATCATGCAGGATCTTAAAGGTGAGATAATTTTCTGATTTTAAATTGTGATTGCAAGAATTATGGTTGCAGATAAAATGATGATGGCAGTGGACCTGACATTCAGCTAAAGGCTGGATAGGGAGGACAATTTTCAATGTTCTAAAGAGAAGGTGAGTTGAAGAGATAGCCTAGAGAGAGCAAAAGAGAGTGCTCAAGAGCTTCCAGAGGAGGTGAACCAGTACTTACCAAAATACTAGGTCCAGTGAAGCGGATTAGTGAGGTAAGGGGCAGCATGAGAGCTTGCTGTTGTAGAGGCTAGTGAAACTCATGGTGATTGAGAAACTCATAGAGAAGATGATCATGGAGGATCAGAGAAGAGGTTCAGAAGAATGCCATGTTGAAATTTGGTACCGGAGGACAGGTGGTTCCTAAGGCTTTGATCTTTGGCCTAGGGAAAAGTGTCCAAAAGAATTTAATTTTTTCTCCTAAAGTGACTTTATAAAGGTATAAAGTCAAATCTAATTTAAAAGTGACTTTAAGTGATAAAGTTACTAAAGTGACTTTATAAAGTTATAAAGTCAAATCTAATTTAAAAGTGACTTTAAGTGATAAAATTACTAAAGTCTAATTTTAAAGTGACTTTTAATAAAGTCAATGTAAAATTAGAAAGGAAAAAGTGACTTTGGAAATAAATGACTAAGTGGGTCTTTATTAAAGTGGGGTGAATTAAAAAACAGAAAGTGAGATTTAAATGAGCATTTAATCTCAGCCCTAGATCTCAATCTATCTCAGCCATTGGATTTAGGGATTCCCCAAAAGTCACTTAGGGTTAGGTTAAAGGAGGAAAAGGAGGAAAAGGTCATTCATTCTTTCATGAGCAGATTGAGAGAGGAGGAGAAGGAGAGCTGGAGACTTTTTTTCTGAAGAGAGCTTGAGAGGGTGAAGGAGAAGAAAAACTCAGCAAGTCCGTACAGCAGCAAGGAGGGCACGGTTTTCGAGGCAGTAAGAGAGTGCACGGATACCGAGGCAGCTTGGCCCTACAGCAGCACAGAAATCCGTACAGCAGTCCGTACAGCCGTATTGAGGCACGATTTTCAAGGAGAAAGGCAGCACGTATTTCGAGGAATAGTACAGCAGCAAGAGGGCTCGATTTTCTAGGTGGCTTGGCGCGTTTATCGAGGCAGCCAGCACTGTTTTCAAGAAAGACAGCTTGCTGAAAAATTCCGTATAGTCCGTACAGTCCATATGGCTGTTCAGCTAAGTTCTGGGCACAAATAACTGAACTGTCATTTGCTGTAATAAATTTCTGTTTTGAGTATTTTGCTGTTCTGGCACGTTTTCCAAGGCGGAGGCAAGCACGGAAAACCAGATAAGTCTGTTATTAATTTGCTGGAATTTTTCCTGTATATTTCACCCCTCTGTAAAAGCATTTTCCAGAAATAAGAAGGAGCTTTCGAACTGGTTTTCCCTAAGAGTTGTAGGGGGTTTTTCCAGGGTCATGTTGACCAAAAATATCTATGTCAAATGTGTGAATCACTGTTTTTATGCTTGCTGATTTTTAATTCTGCATTTTCCAGCGTTCTGAAAATTTTCCAGAATTTGTGTTTTCAGCAAAATTTATTTTCCAGTTTGTTAAATGTATGGATATGGGAAAGGGCATTTAACTATTTTGGAGTAATAAGGTGAAAACTGAAAACCGGGGTGGGAAACTATAAATTTCTACATGGTATCAGAGCTTGAGTGCTGAAAAGCAGTTTGGGACAGCAAGGAGGAAAATTACAGCCTGCTGATTTTTTCACTCTGAAAATTCCAGCAAGCTGATTTTTCACAAACAGCAGTTTTATCTTTACCACAACAATGCTATTTTTCAGTTTTAGGAAAGCAGGATGTCCTTGGGACTGAGGGTGGAGGATAGGTTGGATGGGCATTCCAATTACAGCATTTGGAAGGAGAGAATGCAGAGTATCTTTGAGGAGGCAGAAGTCTGGGACATTATGGTGCAAACCACACAGAACCCTGTGAATGTGCCTACTGATGCTACTCAGTTGGCAGCATATAATAAAAAGAACAACAAGGGTAAGAGATTGATTCTAGACGGAATCAAAGACCATTGCATTCCTCATGTGAGAGGGAAGAGAAATGCTCATGAGATGTGGACAGCATTGTCCAATCTCTACCAGAGTACCAATGAGAACCGGAAATGGTCCTGAAGGAGAAGTTGAAGACCATTAAGATGGGCAATGATAGTGCAGCTGGATATCTCACAAAGATTACTAATGTGAGAGATGAGTTGGCAGCGATTGGAGAGGCCATTCCACCCACTGAGTTGGTGCGGATTGCAGTGAATGGTCTCCCCCGTTCATGGATGAACTTTGCTGATGGGGTTTGTGCATGTGAGACCTTTCCCACATGGGAGAGGTTTTGGGATGATTGCATTCAGACAGAGATCAGGAAAGGTCAGCTTGGGGCAGCCAAGCCAGTTGAGCAGGATGAGGATGTAGCACTGTTGGCAGGACGCAAGAAAGGCAAAGGGAAGAAGCAGGGTTCCACAAGCAATGGTGGGGGAAAAGGAAAAGGTAAAGGTAAACATGATAACACATAGAAGGACTATTCCAAAGTGAAGTGTTGGAATTGTCAGAAGATGGGACACTATGCAGTTGTGTGTCCGGAGAAGAAGAAGAAGAAGGGGAAGAACCAGAGCATGGTAGCTTCAGCAGAGGTTGAGGACTTATGACTGCTTTCACTGTGGAGTTTGGGTTCACCGCGGTGAGTCCTCTAGTGCGGGATTATCTCCCATAGAGGTTCGAGGGAAAGACTATTTCCTCGATTAGCGGAGTACCTTCTATCCGGTATGTGGATGGGGTAACACACACGCGAGATGAGTCCGCAGTACTTTTGTGCCTTCGCAGAGTGGTAATCGTATGTAGAGGTAGTACTCTCATGATGACGGGAGTTGTTAGCAAACTGTGAACATTTAAATTTCGTAGGAGTCCAAACCTCCCTTGAACGTGTCAGATGTTCTTTATGTGCCAGGGATGAGGAAGAACCTCATATCCGTCTCAGCTTTGGAGGACAGAGGATATGAGATACTATTCAGGGGAGGACAGGTGTTGATGTATCCCAGGGGCACTCCAGCTGATTCAGCTAGAGGGATAGGTGTACGCCATGCAAAGGTGTACAAGTTTGCATTCCAAATTCTTTACTGAGCAAGAAAGCATCGATGCGCAGCCAGCGCTTCGGAGCCGTGTGAGATTTGGCACCGCAAGATGGGGCACATGTATCATGGAGCCTTGAGGAAATTGCGGGAGATCACTACAGGTGTGCCAGATTTCAGTACTGATCACTTTGATACTTGCAGAGGATGTGCGATGGGCAAGTTTGCCAAATCCCCTTTTCCCAGCAGTGACAGCAGAGCGACTGGGATACTTGATTTGATTCATTCCGATGTGAGCGGTCGGATGTCTCATGTTTCCTTGAGTGGACATGAGTACTATGTGTTATTCATTGATGATCACTCCAGGAGGACCTGGATTTATTTCTTGAAGACCAAGAGTGAGGTCTTCAAGCGGTTTCAGGAGTTCAGAGCTCTTGTGGAGACACAGACAGGTCGGAAGATCAAGTCCCTGAGGTCGGAGAATGGGGGAGAGTACACCCTTGGAGAGTTTGTTGACTATTGTGCGGAGGTAGGTATTAGGAGGGATTTCACTGTTCCTTACAACCCCCAGCAGAACGGGGTTGCAGAGAAGAAGAACAGATCCATCGGAGGGGCTGCCAAAGCCATGTTGCATGATCAGGGGTTGCCATTGTTTTTGTGGGCTGAGGCCTACAACACCGCTGTTTATTTGCAGAACAGGAGTCCGCATCGTGCCTTGGGGCACATGACTCCGGAGGAGGCTTTTTCTGGGAAGAAGCTTGATATTGGTCATCTTCGTATCTTTGGGTGCATCACATACTCCTACATACCCAAGGAGAAGAGGACCAAACTAGAGCCCATCGCAGAGAAGGGTATCTTTGTGGGCTACAGTGAGACCTCCAAGGCCTTTCGGATTTACATTCCTGCACAGAGGAAAGTTGTTGTCAGGCGGGATGTGAAGTTCGAGGAGGACAGGGCCTTTAGGAGGTCACGGGAGTTAGAGTATCTGGATCAGCCAGACCCTCAGCAGCAGTTGAGTCAGTCATAGGGATCCAGCAAGGTGGACTGTGAGGATCCGGAGGTACATCTATGACGATGTCAGTCCGGCTGGGAGTGGCTCGCGAGGGCCGCAGGTGGTGAATACAAGACGGAGTTGTACCCGTCGCAGCAGCTCTTCACCTGGGAGTCCATCGATGGACGCTCTCACACAGCATCTACTTTCCCACAAAGTCCGAAAGGTGCGGTGATTTACAAAGGCATGGCTGGCCTGTGAGTTGAAGCTCTTGATGATGAGGAGGAGGAGTTTCATTCTCCAGTAGGAGAAGTGTGCTCGGGGAAGAGGAAGCCCAAGTGGCTTCAAGACACCTTGAGAGATGCCACATCTGTTGCTAAGCCTAAGAGGCCGGTCAGAGAGAGCAGACCACCTGAGAGGTTTTGTAGCTATATGGCAATGGCTACCAGCATCCTTGACTCTGAGCCTTCTAGCTATGAGGAGG
The DNA here is from genome assembly GCA_034641835.2 of Pinus albicaulis. Taxonomy (NCBI): domain Eukaryota; kingdom Viridiplantae; phylum Streptophyta; class Pinopsida; order Pinales; family Pinaceae; genus Pinus; species Pinus albicaulis. The sequence continues at coordinate 1,375,951,687 of CM076577.1, forward strand.
CAGCTAGCCAGCAGGTCTGGAGAGAGGCCATGGAGGAGGAGTATTCTTCTATCATGAAGAATGATGTTTGGGAGGTGGTGCCGAGGCCTGAGGGAAAATCCGTGGTTACTTCCAGATGGCTTTACAAGGTAAAGCATGCTGCAGATGGCAGCATTGAGAAATTCAAAGCGAGGTTTGTGGCTAGAGGGTTCTCCCATGTAGAGGGAGTTGATTATGAGGAGACCTTCGCTCCCGTGGCTCGATATACTTCGATCTGCTCCATTATATCGATAGCAGTAGAGATGGGTTGGAAGATCCACCAGATGGATGTGAAGACCGCATTTCTCAATGGCTTCATACAGGAGGAGGTGTACATTGAGCAGCCACAGGGCTTTGAGGTGCATGGGAAAGAGTCCCATGTGTGCAGACTGAAGAAGGCCCTTTATGGCCTGAAGCAAGCTCCCAGAGCTTGGTACTCCAGGATAGATACATACTTGTAGAAGATGGGTTTCACAAAGAGTGAGGCAGATCCGAACCTTTACTATATTGTGATAGGTGAGGAGCCTCTCATTCTGGTGCTGTATGTGGATGACTTAGTCATTACAGGTGCAGAGAGACTCATAGAGCACCGCAAGAGAGATCTTGCGGCGGAGTTTGAGATGAAGGACATCGGCTTGATGCATTACTTTTTGGGTTTGGAGGTGTGGCAGGAGGAGGGGCATTTCTTCCTGGGACAGGGGAAGCATATTGTGGACATCCTTGGCAGATTCCACATGGAGGATTGTAGACCCATGTCGACACCGATGATCACCAACTGGAAGAAGCTTCATGCTTCGGATTCCGAGTTGGTGGATCCCACATTGTACGGACAGCTGATTGGTTCCTTGATGTATTTGGTCAACACTAGACCAGATATTTGTTTTGCAGTCAACACGATGAGTCAGTTTATGTGTGAGCCTAGGAAGGTTCATTGGGTGGCTGCAAAACACATTTTGCGGTACTTGCAGGGGATAGTGGATTATGGTCTGGACTACAGGCAGGGGGATGGAGTGAGATTGGCAGGTTACACTGATTCTGATTGGGCAGGTTGTGCTTCTGATAGGAAGAGCACTTCAGGGTGCTGTTTTGGGTTGGGTTCGGCAGTGGTGTCATGGTTTAGCCGGAAGCAGCAGTCAGTAGCATTGAGTTCAGCGGAAGCAGAGTATATGGCAGCCAGTCTAGCTAGTTGTGAGGCCATCTGGCTTCGCAAGATGTTGTTTGGTTTATTTGGTCAGCCGTTGAGACCTTCAGTGATTTACTGTGATAATCAGAGTTGCATTAAACTCATGGAGAATCTAGTATTTCATGACAGGTCAAAGCATATCGGGATCAAATATCATTTCATCACAGACTATGTTCAGAAGGGAGCTGTGAAGCTTGAGTATATTCCCACTGATGAGCAAGTTGCAGATATTCTTAACTAGTGACTATTCATGTTTTGTTGTAGAGGCCATTTAGAGCCTCCTTAGTTATGTTTTTTGTTTTGATCTCTATATCATCTGTTGAAATTTGGTACCGGAGAACAGGTGGTTCCCTAAGGCTTTGATCTTTGGCCTAGGGAAAAGTGTCCAAAAGAATTTAATTTTTCTCCTAAAGTGACTTTATAAAGTTATAAAGTCAAATCTAATTTAAAAGTGACTTTAAGTGATAAAGTTACTAAAGTCTAATTTTAAAGTGACTTTAATAGAGTCAATGTGAAATTAGAAAGGAAAAGTGACTTTGGAAATAAATGACTAAGTGGGTCTTTATTAAAGTGGGGTGAATTAAAAAATAGAAAGTGAGATTTAAATGAGCATTTAATCTCAGCCCTAGATCTCAATCTATTTCAGCCATTGGATTTAGGGATTCCCCAAAAGTCACTTAGGGTTAGGTTAAAGGAGGAAAAGGAGGAAAAGGTCATTTTATTCTTTCATGAGCAGATTGAGAGAGGAGGAGAAGGAGAGCTGGAGACTTTTTCTGAAGAGAGCTTGAGAGGGTGAAGGAGAAGAAAAACTCAGCAAGTCCGTACAGCAGCAAGGAGGGCACGGTTTTCGAGGCAGTAAGAGAGTGCACGGATACCGAGGCAGCTTGGTCGTACAGTAGCACAGAAGTCTGTACAGCAGTCCGTACAGCGGTAGTGAGGCACGGTTTTCAAGGAGAAAGGCAGCACGTTTTTCGAGGAATAGTACAGCAGCAAGAGGGCTCGATTTTCTAGGTGGATGGGCACGTTTATCGAGGCAGCCAGCACTGTTTTCGAGAAAGACAGCTTGCTGGAAAATTCCGTACAGTCTGTACAGTCCGTACGGTTGTTCAGCTAAGTTCTGGGCACGAATTTCTGAACTGTCATTTGCTGTAATAAATTTCTGTTTTGAGTATTTTGCTGTTCTGGCACGTTTTCCAAGGCAGAGGCAAGCACGGAAAACCAGATAAGTCTGTTATTAATTTGCTGGAATTTTTCCTGTATATTTCACCCCTCTGTAAAAGCATTTTCCAGAAATAAGGAGGAGCTTTCGAATTGGTTTTCTCCAAGAGTTGTAGGGGGTTTTTCCAGGGTCATGTTGACCAAAAATATCTGTGTCAAATGTGTGAATGACTATTTTTATGCTCGCTGATTTTTAATTCTGCATTTTCCAGCATTCTGAAAAATTTCCAGAATTTGTGTTTGCAGCAAAATTTATTTTCCAGTTTGTTAAGTGTATGGATATGGGAAAGGGCATTTAACTATTTTGGAGTAATAAGATGAAAACTGAAAACCGGGGTGGGAAACTATATATTTCTACATCATCATCATGTATTGGTCCTTGGAGAGTGCACTGGGTGCAATTTTGATATAATGGATATATTCATGAGCCTACTTTGATCATATGTTGTCTTTTATCTATATTGTAATGCTTTGTGTTTGGAAACATGAATAAAAATCTTTAAATTTATGTTTTTGTACAAAAAAATTAATATTTAATGTATTAATTACAAAAACCGAGTCATTGAAACCGAGTCGACCGAGTCATTACCGAGTCATTACCTTGGCCTGGGCATCTAGTACAAGGTTCATCATACATCTGTCAAATGGAAACATCTGTTGATGGGGATACTTTAGATAACATTATTTGATGGAATCTTCATTGAAAGGTTCACCGACCATCAGGGGAAGTATTTCATCAAGGATTCCAAATTTGTGGAATTCATGGGATGATGGTATGATGACATAAAAGTGAAGCATATCAAGGGATTGAAGTTGTTTCAATCAAGGAAGTTGCTGCAGGAAGTCTGGATCACCCAAAGGAAAATGAGGTATGTATGCTTATATTCAATATTAAAGAGTCATGTCATATGGTTGCAGGTAACATGGATCAATGCTCTATCTTGAGAGCATAATCAAAAGGAAGGATCTCCTCCCTCGAAGGAATGCAGGAATGCATGGGTCACACATTCACTAGATGAAATCAACATAATATGTCCTCATATGAAGTATGAGGTGGTTGACAACAATTGAGGAAATCTGATTGGAAGCTCCTGGGAATGAGATATGTGACGAAATGAAGGAAGAGATCGTGGAATATGAAACCATGGTAAAGGATATCAACATTCGAAAGACCAAGAAGATTTGACTAGATATCTCCATGAAAGATATGAAGACTCTAATGGAGTCTGAAAAAGAAAGAGACCCTTAACAATATATATATTTGGGAGATGTGTCGATATGTATGCAGGATGTTGATGCAAACTGGTAGATGTCATGATGAAAGACCATCACAAAGGTAATTTTGATCTTTAATGTTCATTCCTTTATTTTTATATGGACAGGTTTATGCAGGGCTGCCAAGGGAAGATCTATCGATGTCTTCCACCACAAAAGCACATGTAGTAGGATGAAAGATCCTTAAGTTAAACATGGCATGAAGATAGCAACATGGCATGAAGGCCAGATGTGGACTGATGGACCACTTTCTGATGATGACATAGCTGACTCATGGATAAAGGTAATGGATGGTCAGTGCCCTATGTAGAAGTCCCTAACATGAAGTAACAAAAAGAAGTTCATGACAATGTGAAGAGGAGTTATTCAAGTCGTTGATTGTCCCATCATCTCCACCTAAGGAGCTGTTGTAGGTCCCTAATTAAGAGCGAGCCTGGACACAAGTTTCTTACTTGGAAGAAACTTGGAAATTCCTAAACCAAGAGGGAGCTAAGGTACATTCCTTCTGTAGGAATGAGTACATTCCTTTATTGGAATAGATATGTCCTCCATAATTAAGAGGGAGAGATAGACACGTCATTCTTGTCTACACTTGGGAAGACAGAATGGAGGATTGGGTAAACATATGGCATCTGATGCTCTTTGAGGATGTGTTAGGGCATCCAAGATAAGAGCAATTGTTGAGGACCGATATTCTTTGAGGACTGAGAATCCAAGATAAGAATAGTCCTAGTGGAACACACCCTGAGAACTCGAGTGGGGTATGTTCAGAGATAGAATATGATGAAGGTGTCTATATATCATTGGTCTCGCCAACATTATGCTCAGATCTCGTGGAGAGATATAGTTATTAGTCAAGGCCTTACTATGTGACAATGTTGGTCGATATGATGCTAAACAGATGGGAAATTCTTCAGATTGAGAATGACCAAGTACCATTATGAATACCTCCCAAGTTAAGAGGGAGTGTTGAAAAGTGTAACTAAGTTCGGTCTTCATAATGACATGTGTAATTCTGATTTTATGTAATTGATGAAAAGAAGAAAATAAAATTATTATTGTAAGGCTTGTCTCATGGGTTTCATGAGCAAGGAATTTTATTGTAGTGATGGCTACCATTGTGAGCCTTTAGGATTTGTCATCTAGTCATAAAAGTCAATTTGAATCTATGTCATGTATGAAGGACCCTTCTTGGGCATGTTATATATTTATATAAGTCCTTAAATAAGTTAGAAAGCCCTCCAAGACCAAGACAAAGTCACCCTCCTTCAAGGCGGCTTCAAAAGAATAATATAAATCTCTCAAATAGACGTGTCGGTGCACTATCTGGTCATGTCGGCTTATTTTGATGGGAAACAACTATAAATAGGGTTGTTTGTATTCATTTCAGAGCAGAATTTCAGAGATTCGATCATCATATATAGTCTGAAGTGAAAAGTACAGTGAGGAACCCCAAAGACCAGCGAAGTTCTTAAGGGTATTTTGGGATTGTTTTAAGGGAAGAAAACCTCTATACAAGAAGTTTGTTGCAGCAGTGAAGGAGAAGTTTGTTGCAGCAGTAAAGGCCGAAGGTAAGTTTATTGCAGTAGTAAAGGGCAAGGAGAAGTTTGTTGCAACAATGGAAGCCGAGGAGAAGTGCAGTCCTCCTAAGGAGCCAAAGTGGAAGAAGGACTAGTCAAGAAGGCTGAAGGTCTAAAGCAGAAGAAAGCCAAGGTTGAAGAAGAACCCAAGAAGGAAGAAGGAGTTGGAGGTTGACTATCATTGACTAAGGATCTTGTGTCTTGGTCTTGGAGTGGAAAATAGGTCAAGGTTCTTGGTCTTGGTCTTGGTATTCGTCAATTGGAATCTCTATAAGAAGAAGAATTTTTTGAGGTTTTCCTCTCAAGTGGGAGAGGTTTTGGCCCTAGATTTTGCCTATATTATGTGTCTCTTGTCTCTTTATGGTTCATGCATTGGTAGTTGTTTGATGAAGAAGAACACTAATAACCTAAGTAAAAGAAGATCCTAATCTAAAGAAGTAAAAAGCATTCACAAGCAATTACTAATAGAAGAGAAATCACTTAATTACTATTACTATCCCCTAGATTTCTCAACACTTGGGAGCCTGTTGCTCCTCACCCTGTGCTACTACCTACTCACGCTCCAAGGATTTCCTGATAGCCCATTCCTCCTCAAATCTCACATCACTCTTGATCATTGTCTTCCTAATTTGGGACATACACCCTATACGCTTTACACATCTCGTTGTAGCCTACAAAAATGCCCTTCTTTGTTGTGGGCTACAGTTTCTTCCGATTATCGGGAAGCACATGGCTATACACAAGCTTACCAAAATCCCGGAAGTGAGATACATCAAGTTTCTTGCCTATGAAAGCCTCCTCTAGTGTAACTCTTCCTAGCACCCTGTGTGATACTATTCTGCAGAAAGATTGCAGTGTTGCATGCTTCTGCCCAAAGGAACATTGGCAGCCCCTACACATGCAACATGGCCTTAGCCACTCCAACTATACTCTGGTTCTTGCGCTCAACCACCCCATTTCGTTGAGGGTTATATGTTGTGGTGAATTGTCTCATGATGCCCTCCTTGGCACACAAATCCCTAAAGGTGTTAGAGATGTACTCCCCATTGTTGTTGGACCTTAGTGCCTTGATCTTTTTACCAATATGGTTCTCCACCAAAGCTTTGAACTCACCGAATTTCAAGAAGACTTCATCTTTATTACTCACGAAGAAGATCCAAGTCTTTCTTAAGTGGTCACCAATGAAGGTGACATAATATTTGTATCCCATAAGGGATGGAGAGGAAAATGGACCACAAAAATCCGAATGATACCAACTCCAAGATGCTCTTAGCCCTGTTGTCTCTGTTGTGGAAGGATGTCAAGTTGGCCTACGTTGCACTGTGGTAGTCGTATGGTAATCACCCTGAGAATATTCAACACTCCATGGTATAAGTGACCCATACACGCTTATGCCAAAGCTCCCCAAGGTCACGACTCTACTCACTGAATCCTCTGATCCTCAAGGTTGTAGTTGTCTCAAACTAAAGCCTATAGAGGTTCCTCACCCTAACTCCAATCTGCTTGGCTGCTTCGAAGTTGGAAGGATTCTTAAAGGCCTTTCCTCTACTGATATAACCTCATAATCCTTATTTTCTAGGGTTGAGATTGAAACAAGATTTTTCTCCAAACCTAGGATGTAGAGAGGGTTTATGGACTCCCTCTCAAAATTGGCAGTACCCATGCCCTTGCCTAGGTACCTACCATCATCTCCCAACTCTATCTGAAACTGCATGTCCTTTTTGATCAACTAGCTAAAATATTCCTTATTCCCGGTCATATGATAGGATGCTCCACTGTCAATATCCCACACGCTATTAGTCGGTGAACTTGCCATGCAAGCTATGAGTGATAATTCCCTCTTAAAGTGAGAAGAGAACTCCTCCACCTCTCTTGATGCTCCCACTTGGTACTTTTTGGACCCTTTCTTCCTGTTCGGGTACTTGGTGGAGTAGTGCCCAAACTAATGGTCTTGCTGAGATCTTTCTTCTTCTCACCTCTAGAGTTAGACTCGGCCCCTCTTACACCTTTCTTTCTGTTGGCCTTGCCCCTTTTACCAACTAGGGCAAAGTTCTCCTCTTCCTCAGTCTTCACATGAGACCCAAATCTAGTTTTCTTCTGAATCTCCTCCTAGACACAGTCACTCCATAGTAGCTCGCAATCTAGAAGCTTCTCTCTGCAACTCACTGCATCAGTGAAGCTTTCCCATGACTTGCAAAAACCCAACAGTGCAAAACTAACAAGGTCTTTGTCCGAGACTATCTTCCTAACTCCTGCTAGCTCGTCCCTCACTTGCGTGAACCTGGAAAGGTAGGGGACCATAGACTCGGGCTTTTCCATCCTGATGTTTCTAAGCTTGTCCCGGAGTACCAATTTCCTAGCCTCACTCAAACCCTAGTACAGTCCTATGATGGTTCCCCACATGGCCTAAGCGGTTTTCTTCCTCGACAGGTGAGGTATGATGTGGTCCTTGACTCCTTCGAGGATAATTCCTCTAGCTTTCGCAACTTTCTTGTTGTGCTGAGCCAGTTGGTGAGGTTAGTTGGTTGGGTTGGTGGACAATCGACAAACTCCTAAACTACTTGCCCCTCAACACTACACCAATCCTTTCCCTCCAAGATCAAAAATTTAAGGCCCCATCTAGGTGGGGTCCTCAAATCTCAACCCCAAATATGCCATGTTTTTGTTCAAACTGCTCAAAAACCCTAGCACAGAGTTGCTCCAAGAAAACCCTAGTGACGGTCCTGACTGATAAATTGTGCTTCTACTACCTTTAAGCTGCTCCTAAGGAAATAAACATTGCTTTTGGTCTTCAATCAAAGGCTAAGCTCCGATAACATATTATATTTTAAAAACCGAACAACTAATTTAATGAATTTTCTTAAGTGAAAGAGACTAAAACTGAACTTTCAAATACATTCACTAAATATACCGAGTATTCTAACTGAAGATTTGCAGTGGAAAATAAACTCTAAAGGCACAACCACATTAAAAACATGTAACACTAGAAATTACCCAGCAAACCCCATTTGGTAAAAACCTGCAAAGTATGTATTCTCTTTCATTCTTAAGCAAATCGTTCTCTTTTCAGAAAATTTACAAGAATGAGGGAAAACCATTCTGCGCCTAAACAGGTCTACGCACTTGCTTCTCAGCCCCTCCCTCCTGGGCATTGTACAGAATCAGTACAGATTCCTACGGCCTTCTGCACAGCCCTCTGCTAGGAAATGCTGGACCAGAGATTCTGAGGGCTGTATGGCCTCTTTTCGCCTGCCCCTTTACAGTAGAAGTGAAGCCCTAGCTCTGAACTCGCTAGCTGCAATTTGCTCAAGAGAACACACTTTTCTGATGCCTTGATTAAACTGACTCCACCAGCTGCTTTATATCCCCTTTATAATTAGACTTGGGACCTACGAAGCACTCACAAGGCTAAGAATACTTTTTAATATTAGGCTGAGATCAAATTATAAATTGACTTTGGAAAAATAATTTTTTCCTAAGTCAATACATAGGAAATCTGCAAAGGTGGAAATCTGTGGGTCGCTCTGCTAGTCTAGGCATCATAGACTAAGCAGAACCCTTGCTCTCTAACTCCATTCAACGATGTTGATTTGACATAAACATATAGCTAAATTGCTTAAGTGATTTAAGTTATTTAAGGCATATCTAGAAGATAAAACAACAGATTTTCTGTTTTTATAATCTGCTGCAATAGGACATTCCAGATCTGTTATATGACTTACAAAGTGTGCCCCCTAAGGACTGTAGCATTTTGGTATTGGAGTACACACATATTGTATTTATTCTGTTGGGCTGGCAAGCAAAATTGGGTTGATAGGAAGTGAAATATTGCTGTTTTAATTTAAAATATCAGATCATCCCTAAGGCTGAAAATTTATAGGGATTAGATCCAAAAAGCATTAAGTAAATGAGGTTGAAATTTCGGAATTGCATGAATTGCCCGTCTCTCGAAATTTCAACAGTTTTATAATTATTTTTCCCTCTCCTATCAAGTTTGACTAGGTAAAGGAGAACATACAAGTTGAGTTTCATTAGTGCATGAGCAGTGAGTAGAAAAAGCCAAAGCAACGGCTTGTGAGAAGCCATTGTAGTCCATTTTGGACAATATTGTAATTTTTCTATTGTATGAATGAGAAAATAGTGTATGTTGTTACAAAACCCTGTTTTGTTGTTTGCTACATTCATGCCTGCATTTTTCTTAGATCTAGTCTCCATTGTTTGCAGGGCTATCTAAACCATTGACATTAAGTGTCTGCATTCCTGAGTTTTATATTCACCATATTTGTGGATGCAGAACTAATGTTTTGATTTGTGTTTCCAGACTTAGTTTTTCGCTGTAGGAAATTCATTGAATGCGGATATGTGCATCATGTGGAGGGAAAATTACAACATACCTATCCCTGTGGTTTAGCTCAAATAATTCAGTGTTGGCGATTGCATACAAGTTGAATTTCATTCATGCATGATCAGTGAGTGGAAAAAGGCAAAGCAAAGCCTTGTGAGACACCATTGTAGTCCATTTTGGACAATACTGTAATTTTTCTAATGTGTGAATGAGAAAATAGTATTTGTTGTTCCAAATCCCCATTTTGTTGTTTGCTATATTCATGCTGCATTTTTCTTAGATCCAGTCTCCATTGTTTGCAGGGCTGATCTACACCAGTGACATTGAGAGTCTGAATTCCTGAGTTTTCTATTCACCATATTTTTGAAAGCAAAACTAATGTTTTGATTAGTGTTTCCAGAATTTAAGTTTTTTGCTTAGGAAATTCTTAAATGCAGATATGACTATCATGTAGAAGGAAATTCACGATATGCCTAGCCATATGGGTGAAATTCACTATATGCCTAGCCATATGGGTGAAATTCACAATATGCCTACCCATATGGGTTAGCTCAAGTGGTTCAGTGTTGTGAATTGCATGAGTCTTGGGTTCAAGTCTCCAGGGTGGCTGCCCCTGTGCAGTGTGATGGATTGGATATTGTGGACCTCACAATATCCCTACAGGATCAAGCGCACTAAGTCTACACCACCTAGTTTCTGCTAGGTATCATCCTAAGAATGAGGGGAAGTGCTCAGAAGTTTCTTGGTGGCCTATATTCCTAGGGAAAAAAATCACCTATTTTCCTAGTTAAAAAATCACAACATGCCTTGGCTCATAAACTGCTGGTCCTTCAACTCCATATTCCAAAGTGAAAAAACAAAAAACAACCTTAGAATCAAATGTAACTTTACATTTGCTATAGAATCAAAGGGGCCTATCTGTTTTTTAAAGTGAGATTGGTTGTATTCCCCACATAAGAGTCCAACTCCCCACATCTTATATGTTAGCTCAATATGGGTCATCATGGCTACTTAAGTAGGCCAGGCTTGGTGCTGGACAAAGTTCCTAGCACTAGCGTCAATTTACTTCAACTTTGATGTTGATTGGGCAGCACTCAAAAGAAGCATATGAAGAAAAAATAAAAATCTCACAACATAATGTGAACTCCACGTGAAAAATCAGTATATCCCCATGGTACTAGATAGTAGATACTAATTCAAAAATTCTGGATTCGAGTTCAGCAACGATTAGATTTGGTTCAAATTCAAAGTCTCTGATGGGATTCACCATTAGGTTCATGTGTGTATTTCTCAAAAACAACTATAACATAAAATAGTAAGAAGTCAACATTAATAAGTATACAGTAAAAAATCAACATCAATAAATAACAAATACCATAGCAAGAAATCGACATTGAATCCAACTTGAGCTTCGCCAAACCTTAAAAATTTAGGTTCACTGAATCTCAAACCTCAAAGTTGATGTTCAACTAACCTTATAACTAAGATTAGAATATCATAGAAATATCTTTGAAGTAGTCAAAAACCTTTGGAATACACCACAAAAGTATGAAAATAGTTTTAAGTATTTAAACCAAAACACAACTGAACTCATCACAACAATAGTAAAGATTTAATTGAACATCAAATGAATTACGTTAGGGAAAAGACACAGAATAGAATCCTTCAAGGCCTTAGAGGTTAGACTCTCCTTTGGTTCCATCCAAAGTCCAAAGTCACAAGGTCATGAGTTCCCTCCCGTTAAACCTCTGCCCCTTTAGATTTCAATTTTTATTATCTATCTTTCCACTTCAACCAAACCAATTACGGCTTGATGTCAATTCATAGCATAGAAAACCGCGTGGATACTCTAGCACTGTCAATTTCAATTTCAAAATAGAACAGTTTATTTGGTTTCTATTGTTCAAATCTATGGTTTAAAAAATATCAAATCTACATTAACCTGAGATGAAGAAAATATGAAAATCTTGAATACCTTTTTCTTTTATAACATTTTCTTTTTATTTATAGCATTTTTATGTTAAATGGAATATCCTTCTAACCTTTGTATTAACTAGTACATTTTAAAATTTGTGTATAAAAACCATGAAACAATCAATGTGAAACAAAACTATATTACTTACAGATTCACCAGCTTCTCGACTGGATTTAGTTTGAACGTTTGAAACCAATCCTCCTTTACAGTGATAATTATCAACTGCTTTTAAATTTCTACTCCTCTGCTGCACTACAATGCCTCAACTGCTTCCAAAACAAAGCTAACCATATTTTAGTTGAAGAAATACGAGACAAGAAAAAAACAAAGTATCTCAAAAAACATATCTATTAAAACGATTCTAATACTCTTATATGATTGCTATTAGGCCATTTATATACAATTTGGGAAAATATGAAGGACTTAAAAGGTATCCGGACCCCACCCTTCTCTCCGTCTTTAATTTATGTTTTGTTCAACGTGAAGTTTCAAGCTAAAAAAATTATTTAGAAAACAAATTTCAAGAAATTTATTGTCTGCATCAATTCATGTGAAATACAATTCACCTTACAGATTTTTCGGCTTTTCAGCTGATTTTCATTTGAAACCGATATTCTTCGGTAGGGGTGTATATTTAAAACCCCAATCATCTGCTGCTGCATTGTCTCAACTCCACTGAAAATCAAACCGTTCAGATTTTAGTTATAAGAATATAGGACATGAAATAGGTGAAGTATCTCAAACTTACATCTCTATTAAAAACATTCAGCTATAACTGTTATTAACCTACTTATGTACAAGTTCAGAGAACATATGAAACACTTGAAAAGTATATAACCCCACCCCACTTTCTATCTTTTCATTTATTGTATGTAACTTTCAGCTCCGTATTTAGAAAACAAACTTGAAGGCATTTACTTTTTTAAACTAATTTCCTGAAACGATAAACGACGGAGGATAATGTTTTAAAATGAAAATTTATTTACTTGAGAGAATGTCCTCCTTAATGGAATCGCTCAAATTCCTCCGGAATGATCGGTTAATTCAAGTATGACCATTAAAACCTTCGGAATTTTAAAGCATATCCAGAAAACAACATATGCATTGACCAGAAACAGAAAGTCCGACCCAAAAACAAGACCACCGGTGGAAATTAAAAAACAACAATAACACAACGGAAAGGGAAAAACAAGAAAACAGTACGAGGAAGCAAACTTCCGTGGTCCTTAGTTCGGGAAAAAGGCAGAATACATGGCAACTAATACTAGTAGTTGTGAGGCCATCTGGTTTCACAAGTTACTTGGAGGAATTTTTTTTTATCATGAGTTGGATCCCAGAATTATTTAATGCGATAATCAAATTTGTATCAAATTCTCTGAAAATATAGTGTTTCATATATAACAATTCCAAAAATATAGAGATCAAATATCACTCCATACAAGACAAGATTCCTAAGAGAGCAACTAAGCTCAAGCGCATAGATCAACAAATAGTTGTTATTCTGACCAAACACTTGGCAAAAGAGAAGTTTCAAGCACTCAAAAGATAGACTTGGTTTGGTGCAAAATTCCTTCCTTGCTAAGAGGGAGTATTGAGAAACCTAGCTCTAGCAAAAACTTTTGCAGGTTCAGTGAGAACATTCTAAAAGTAATTCAAGTAATTTTGAAAAGTAATTATATTTTGTAATCCATTTTAGTAAAAAGTTAAAAGTACTATATTTAGTTAATGAGTCTAATAAACAAAAAGGCAGAATACATGTCAACTAATACTAGTAGTTGTGAGGCCATCTGGTTTCACAAGTTACATGGAGGAATTTTTTTATCAGGAGTTGGATCCCACAATTATTTACTGCAATAATCGAAGTTGTATCAAATTTTCTGAAAATATAGTGTTTCATAACAATTCCAAGAACATAGAGATCAAATATTACTCCATACAAGACAAGATTCCGAAGAGAGCAAAGAAGCTCTAGTATTAGCATAGATCAACAAATAGTTGTTATTCTGACCAAACACTTGGCAAAAGAGAAGTTTCAAGCATTCAACTCCATACAAGACAAGATTCCGAAGAGAGAAAAGAAGCTCTAGTATTAGCATAGATCAACAAATAGTTGTTATTCTGACCAAACACTTGGCAAAAGAGAAGTTTCAAGCATTCACAAGATAGACTTGGATTGGTACAAAATTCCTTCCTTGCTAAGAGGGAGTATTGAGAAACATAGCTCTAGCAAAAACTTTTGCAGGTTTAGTGAGAACATTCTTTAAGTAATTCAAGTAATTTCGAAAAGTAATTATATTTTGTAATCCACTTTACTAAAAAGTTAGAAGTTTTATATTTAGTTGTTGAGTCTAATAAAGTGTATTTCATGCATTTATGACTAAAATTAGGACTTAATCTCAATCATAGATCTCATAGAGATATTAGAGTTTTGGTAGATTAGGCTTTCAACAAAAAGTATAAAGACAAGTTAAGATAGAGAACTTAGACACAACTAAATAGTTGAGCATGTTAATCCTCTAGGAAAGAGAGACAGATCATGGATTCAGAAATAGGAGAATCCATACAACAGGTATAGTTTGTACAAGGCAGATCCATATAAATATGTGTAATTGTATGGATCCATATAGCCATACAATACAATCCGTACAGTTGAACAGTGCAAGTCGTATAACCATACCAAAGGAAAGAATTTTGTTGTTTTCAATTTTTCATCGGACCATACTTCCTCAGCAGGTCATACAACTCGGTTCACAATGATTTATTGACCCTGCAACCACTGGTTTTTTTGCAGATTATGGAGGTTTTTGTGTAAGCTGTCAAAAAGATGAAAACCATATTTGAAGGAGAAACCCATATGTATGTGCTTTATGCTTTCACTTTTTATTTTCTAGTTATTGTGAGATCGCTGCTATGCTTCGAAAATAACTTTTCATTAATTCAATTTGGCAATTTATTTGTTTAAATTGAGATCACAAAAACAACAGTCATCTAAACTACAAAATTTGGAGTAATGCTATGGTTTGTCCCACGCACGTAAACCCTAGTGAAGAACGTGACATTAAGGATGATGATGATTATCATGGTTCTTGTTGTAGCACTAGGGTTTATATCCCAGTAGAAGGCATGGAGAGTGTATCTAACGCATTGCATAATTTTGGAGCCTCGTTCTTGTGAAACGTGAGGCTAGGGCAAGATCATGGAGAGACTAGCATGATAAGTCTTGAGCTTGGTATAATTCCTAGCTTGGAAAAAGGCTTGGTTATTGTAACCTTAATGTTCCGTGGAGATCTTAGTATGCTTGCGTTGATCCAAGAGTTGAAGACCTGGGATTCGAGGACATGTAGATTTGAAAGCTACTGATAGAGTTGTCTTGCTATCTATTAGTGCTAGTAATGCTCAAAGACACAATAGTGCTAGTATGGACAGCTTGTGTGACACAAGCTTATAATTTTCTGATGTGTGAATGAGAAAATAGTGTTTGTTGTTCCAAATCCCTGTTTTGTTGTTTGCTATATTCATGCTGCATTTTTCTTAGATCTAGTCTCCATTGTTTGCAGGGCTGATCTAAACCATTAATATTTAGTGTCCACATTCCTGAGTTTTATATTCACCATATTTGTGAATGCAGAACTAATGTTTTGATTAGTGTTTCCAGACTTAGTTTTTTTGCTGTAGGAAATTCTTTGAATGAAGATATGTGTATCATGTGGAGGGGAAATTACAACATGCGTAGCCCTGTGGGTTACCTCAAGTGGTTCAGTGTTGTAAATTGCACATGAGTTAAATTTCATTAGTGCATGAGCAGTAACTGGGAAAAGGCAAAGCAAAGACTTGTGAGACACCATTGTAGTCCATTTTGGACAATACTATTCTTTCTGGTGTGTAAATGAGAAAATAGTGTTTGTTGTTCAGAATCCCCATTTTGTTGTTTGGCATTTGCTATATTCATGCTGAATTTTCCTTAGATCCAGTCTCCATTGTTAGCAGGGTTGATCTAAACCAGTGACGTTCAGAGTCTGCATTCCTGAGTTTTCTATTCACCGTATTTGTGAATGCAGAATTAATGTTTGATCAGTGTTTCCAGACTTCAAGTTTTTTTTGCGGAGGAAATTCTTGAATGCAGATATGTGTATCATGTGGATGGAAATTTACAACCTGCCTAGCCTGTGGGTTAGTTCAAATGATTCATTATTGTGAATTAATGCAAGATGTCTTGGGTTCAAGCCCCTACGGCAGATGCTCCCGTGCAGTGTGATGTATTTGATATTGTGGACCTCACAATATCCCTACAAGGTCAAGAGCACTAAGTTTACACCACCTAGAGCACTAAGTTTACACCACCTAGTTTCCGCTAGGTATCACTCTCAGAATGAGGGTAAGTGCTTAGAATTTTCTTGGCAGCCTATATTCCTTGGAAAAAAAATCACAACATGCTTTAGTTCATAAACTGCTTGCCTTTAACTCGATATTCCAGAGTGATAAAACAAAAAAACAACATTAGAATCAAATGGAACTTTACATTTGTTATGTCGATAATCAACTGACCCGTCAATAGGGGCCTGTCTACACCAGAGTCCAACTCCCCACCTCGTACATGTTAGCGTAACATTGGTCACCATGGCTACTTGAGTTGGCCTGGCCACACTTGGTGCTGGGCAAAGTTCCTAGCACTAGTGTCAATGAACTTCAACAATGTTGAGATTGGGCAGCACTATTAGTCAAAAGAAGCATATTAAAAATAAATAAAAAGCTGACAACATAAAGTGAACTCTACGTGAGAAATCACTATATCCCCATGGTATTAGATCCTAAGTCACAAAATTTGGGTTCGAGTTTAGCAACAATTAGATTTGGTTCAAATTCAAAGTCTCTGATGAGATCGACCATATTTTATTTATATATATATATATATCATTAAGTTTTAATGTATATTTCTAAAATAAATATATTTCCAAAATAAATATAGCATAAAATAGTAAGAAGTCAACATTTATAAATATATAGTAAAAAATCAACATTAATAAATAACATAACATAGCAAAAAATCAATATCAAATTCAACTTGAGCTTTGCCAAACTTAAAAAAAAACTAAGTTCACTGCATTTCAAACCTCAAGGTTGATGTTCAACTAACTTTGTAATTTAGATTAGATATAATAGAAATATCTTTGAAGCAGTCAAAACCCTTTGAAATATACCATAAAAGTATAAAAATAGTTTTAAGAATTCAAACCAAAACCAAAAGACATATAATAGAATCATTCAAGGCCTTAAGTTAGACTCTCATTTGGTTCCACCCAAAGTCACTAGGTCATGAATTTCCTCCCTTTAAACCTCTGCCCCTTTAGATTTCAATTTTTATTCCCTGCCTTTCCACTTCAACCAAACCAATTAGGGCTTGATTTTAGTTCATAGTATAGAGAACCACATGGATACTCTAGCACTCTCAATTTCAATTCACAAGAACAGTTTATTTGGTTTCTATTATTCAAATTTATGGTTTAAAAAATATCAATTCTACATTATTCTTGGAGAGATAAACAAAATATAAAAATCTTGATTTTTTTTTTTTTTTTAATATATGTTGAATGGAATATCCTTCTGACCTTGTATTATCTGGTACAATTCCAAATTTGTGTATAAAAGACAAGAATCAATCTATGCGAAACAAAACTATATTACTTACAGATTCACCAGCTTCTCAACTGGATTTAGTTTGAACTTTTGAAACCAATCCTCCTCTACAGTGGTGAATCTCAACTGCATTTAAATTTTTATTTCTTTGCTGCACTACAATGTCTTAAATGCTTCCAAA
Organism: Pinus albicaulis; assembly: GCA_034641835.2. Lineage (NCBI taxonomy): Eukaryota > Viridiplantae > Streptophyta > Pinopsida > Pinales > Pinaceae > Pinus > Pinus albicaulis. Next base: position 1,375,969,096 of record CM076577.1, read on the forward strand.
ACCAAGTTAATCATATTTAGGCGGTAGTCTAAAAAATTTACAGAATAAACCAGAAATTCAGTAAGATTATGAAAAATTCCAGCAAATATTTTTGAAAATCTGGGTTACAGTTTTTAAATTTCAATATTTTGGATGCCGTAAGGGTTTTTTATGATGCTGAATCCATTTCTACTATCAAAAATGCAATTCAAACACTCCAATTACCTAATTTTTTGAAAAAAAAAAAATTACAAAATTATGATAAAAAACTGTTATACAAACTATTGTGTTACATTGATAAACAACTCTAAACTCTATATTTTAGTTGAAGAAATACGATCCAAAAAGAAAATAAAGTACCTCAAGAAATATTTCTATTAAAATGATTCTACTCCACTAATGCTCTTTTATGATTGTTCTGGGGCCATTTATATACAATTTGAGAAAATATGGACTTAAAAGGCATATGGACCCCACCCTTCTCTCTGTCTTTAATTTATGCTTTGTTCAACGTGAAACTTCGAGGTAAAACATTCGTTAAAACTTAAAACAAATTTCAAGAAATTTATTGTTTGCTCTAATCCATATGAAATACAATTCACCTTACAGATTTATTCGCTTTTCAGCTGATGTTCATTTGAAACCAATATTCTTTGGCAGGAGTGTATATTTAAAACCCCAATCATCTACTACTGCAGTGTCTCGACTGCACTGAAAATCAAACCGTTCATATTTTAGTTATAAGAATATAGGACATGAAAAAGGTGAAGTATCTCAAAATTACATCTCTATTAAAAACTTTCTGCTACAACTGTTATTAACCTACTTATGTACAAGTTCAGAAAATATATGACGCACTTGAAAAGCATCTAGCCCCACCCCACTTTCTTTCTTTTCATTTATCGTACGTAAATTTCAGCTCCGAGCCAAAAAATTCTTTTAGAAAACAAACTTTAAGGCATTTACTTTTTGAAACTAATTTCCTGAAACAAAAAAGGATGGAGGAATAATGTTTGACAATGAAAATTTCTTTACCTGAGAGAATATGTCCTCCTGAATATAATCGCACAAATTCCTCCAGAATTAATTCAAGTACGGCCCCGTACATAAGCTAAGCCCATTAAAACATTGGGAAATTTAAAGCACGTCCAGGAAACAACAAACGCATTGACAGGAAAAAACAAGACCACCGGTGGAAATTTAAAAACAACAATAACACAACGGAAGGGGAAAAACAAGAAAACAATACTATGAGACGAACAGTAAGGCACATGGCGAGAAACAGTTGAATATGCAAAAGAAGGATAAAAGCTCGCGAAACAGAGGGTAGGCCTGCAAAGAAAGCCATAAACGTATAGAAATAAATCAATGAAATCAGATGAAGAGAACATGGCACAACTGCTACTCTATGTTCACAACGCGGCCATGGCCATGGCCATGTCCATGTCCATCTGAGGTTTAAAAAGGGAGCGGAGTGGAGAGCAGCTGGGAGTGGATGGTGAAGAAAACCTCCACTCAACGGCTACATCCTAAAGGATTTTGAACCCTCCGCTAAGAATGTGGACTGTTTATTCTAACTAAAAAAGCAAACAGGCAGAACGGACAAGCAACTAAAGGTGCTTAGCTTTTATGCGGCGCAAATTTGAATGATTGCCGGGCCGTCGATTGTTTCCAAGTTCATCCGGTCCATCCAATGCCATGCTTTTTCTCAGCGAAAAAGACAAAGATTTCGACCTGTTTTTTTATTCTCTGTTTTTTAACTGCGCTCTAGATTCATCCCCATTGGATTCCGATACCGTTTATATAATGAAATTAAATTGAATCATTGAATCCATTCTCGAAATCTTCCTTCACATATGTGGTTCAGATATGTGATTAATTCATAAAGTGGAGTCCCCAGGTCAAGATATCGAATCCAGCAAGTGATACCATAGTATGCACCCGTAGTTGTTTTATGAATAAAATGCAAACAATGCATGCTGGCGGTGCACCATGAAAGAACTCGATTTAGTAACGCCGAAGTGGATCCCAGCCAGGTGATTATTACTAATTTTGAAGCACGCTGATTTGGGTGAAAGGACCCCACTAGCAAATTAAATCAGTTAATATAACATGATATTAGCGTTGTAAAATCGCATTGGGACTATTGGCTAATTTATTTATTTTTTGTTGGGGTGTAAATAATACGAGAACAAAATGACTAATTATTTTGTTAAGGTATTATAGATATAATATTATTGGCTAATTTTTTTTATTGGAGTGTAAATAATACGAGAACAAAATGACTAATTATCTTGTTAAGGTATTATAGATATAATGTTATTGGCTAATTTTTTTTATTGGAGTGTAAACAAAATGACTAATTATTTTAGATTTAAGACTTTGAACTATAATATATCGTTCCAAACGTTGACCACTAATTATTTTGTTAAGGTATTATAGATATAATAAGTTAAATATGTAGGGTTGTTGTTTATTATTTATTTTTGCATAAATAATTGAAAACTAAAATTAATGATGGTAAAGCTATGTATATATGAGACATTTAATTTTTTTTTATTATTATTAACTTTAAATCAATATCAATAGAGTAATGAATGGATTTTATTAAAACTATAGAACTATACAAAATTTATAATTATTAATATTTTATTATGTGAGAGTTTTAACATATTTTGATATTTATTTGCAGACATACGGTGATAATAAATGTAACTAGCATTTACACCAAGAGGTGCAAAGTAAC